>PVLA01000428.1:0-96400 GCA_004027455.1 Hydrochoerus hydrochaeris | reverse complement strand
TTAAAAACCCACATTACTCACAATACTCTGCTTAGATGTATTATATTCTGTTCCAGTCATTCTACTTGTACTAGATTTGAGGGCACAGACAGTAATCCCGAAAATAGCAGGATATAGTATGGTAATCATCCGTAATTTCATATTAACTTAATCTAAAGCTCTGTAAAACCTACACTGTTTTACCATGACTGATCATAATCAAATCTGGTTTGTTGGATCACTATTTTGTATTGATAGATTTTATTCAAAGCTGTTATGATTGATAGTATCAAGTCTGAGAGTATAGGCAACTGAACTTAAGATGATAAGATCCACTAGAATATCCACTATGGTTTGATTGTTACCTGCCTTTGAAGTTTTCTATTGTTTTATTTTTCCTAATATTATTTACTGCTATACTCAATTATACTGCTGTATTCAATTATGCTTGATGATATAGACATTCTATTGAATATAATAAGAAACAACACAGTAATCATTGTAGATCACCTTGTACTGTGGTTTTATATGACTTTTTGGTTTCATGTTTTTATAGGAATTTGTTTTGTTTTGTCTTGCTAAGTTTTGTTTTTCCCTCTAATACATAAAGGATAGAAATACATGTAGAGATTCATGCATACATAGCTGTTTACACTCTCATTGTTTGACTATCTACTTTGTATTTTTTAATTTTGTAACTTGAACAACTATTTCTAAGAGGACAATATGTAATATATTAACTAGTGATTTCTTATCATTTATCTTTTTTTAAAATTCTGTATTAGCATAACCATGTTGCTAAGTTGTTACTGGATCATTGAACTACTTTGCAGTCTCACTCTTTGACTATCTACTTTGTATGCTTTAATTTTGTAGCTTGAACAACTATGTCTAAGAAGACAATGTCAACTAGTGATGTCTCACTGCTTATTTTTTTCTGAAATTCTGTATTGTTTCTACCCCTTTTTCTGTTTTGCTGATTTTCTTTTTAAATTAAAAAAAGTAGGTTAATGTGTTCTTGCCTGCCTGCTTGTTGTGTAGTATTTCTCCTCTGCAATGCCCCTCTGCCATGCCTCGCTGCCTTAGAGACAGCTGACTATGGAATGAAACCTCTACAAACTGTGAGCAAAATAAACCTTTCCTCTTTTAACTTTGGATGTCTGGTATTTGGCTCAGTGACAAGAAAAATAACTAAGACAGGGAGTTCACATGGTGTTGAAATAATAAGCAATATAAAAGTATAGTTTCTTGCGCACCTTCTGTCTGAGAAAATAGGAGAAAATTTTCTTCTACCAAGATCAAAATGTAAGTACACCTTTTCTACAAGATATGGTCAGTTTAGGTCATAATATCACTTTTGAACTAATACCAAGCAATAAAAGGCATGTATGGAAATTGGTTTCCATCACTTAGATTTTATATTCATAAAAGGATGTAAATATCTCAATTGGGATATTTAGTTTCCCTGCATGACAGTTAACTATGGTGTTAACTTGAATAAAAACACCTATCTGATTGGTTTACCTCACTTCTGGGTATGTCTGCAGGATTGAAAATCTGCTCAGGGTGTGGGTGGCACCAACCAATAGCCTTGTAGCCTGGGTGGAATAAAAAGGGAAAGCAGAAGGATGTCTCATTTCCTTTTCTTCAAAAGAGCCCCAGTCTTCACCACTGTCTTTGGAGATCAGTCTCCAAACTTCAGTACAGACTCTTCAGCCTTCCAATGAAGATTCTTCAGTGTTCAAACACACATCATTTGACTCTCCAATAGGGACCAGCACAGGCCTCTGAAGTGAGGTCCAGGTGTTTGACTTTTATTTTTGAGGCCTTTGATTTTTGACTGGAACCTCTAACTTTCCAGTGCACAGATGGCCCTTTTGCACTCTTCCACCTCTAACTCTGCAAGAGGCTATTGTAAGCCTAGTATATGACACACACCTCTCTCTACTCCTTTCTTCCTTTCTCTTGCACACCCTGATACATGATAGACAATGTTGAGAGAGATGGGTTAGAAAGGAAGAAGGGCATAGAGTAAGATGTCTTTTCAGTAGTCATGAAACTGTAACCAGTCTGTAACCCCACAAGTACTTTTATCACAGTTATGTCTTAATGTTATTTGTTTATAAAAGCAATCACCACAGATGTTGAGAGGATAGATTTAATATTTAATCAATTTCTTGAAAAGTGAAGAAAACATTTGCTTTACAAATTAAATCACTCATTAGATAATGAAATCCTACTATCTCTTTCCATTGTTCATATGATTTTATGGTACAGCAATTAAACCAATGTTATATATTATGGTAGATTGTGGTATAAAAATAAGAGTGTCAATCCAGCCTATCAGGATGGAAATTAAAAATCAGATGATCTAAATTCTTGTTCTTTGAAGCAAATTTTCTGCTACTCAGCCCGCATATCATCATTTAGCTTCTGTGTGCTCACCTGAGTTAAAAAAGCTTAATACTCTGTGTCTCATTTCTGGGTGGAAGACTCTGATGGATGAAAAAAGTGTCTCCTTGGTAGTAAACTGAAGTAAAACCAGGTTCAGATGGTACTTCCATTCTTTAGCTTTAGTATAAGCAAATCTTTTTATAACAAATATATATATATATATATTTGTTATAAATATATAAACTTTTAATTTGCTTTCAGATGCTGATGTTAAAATAGCAATCTAGGAAACAATTATTTCAAATAAGATATACTCAAAAAATTATTTACTCAAAATATGACTGAACCATGAGTACCATGCACTCAGTAGAAACATGCAAAAGCCTTCTGCATCCATTGGACTGCTTGATTAGTGGATAAAGACAAGAAATACATTTATGATGCAGGAGAAATGCTGTACTCATCCAATTCGGTAGCAAATTACGTAGAGTTCAGCTATAACATGCTTTCAAAATCTTCAAGCCCTAGTTTGAGACCTTTATGGGCTGAGTGGCATTTTGGCAGAGACTTATAATAATGAAAAAAATTAAACCACATTTTCCATCAATAAAACTAATCATCTTAGTTATGAAGAGTCAAGACTTTTGGCTAGACAAAAATATATCAATTCAGTAACAAGGCTAATATTTTCCACTACAACAAAATTATAAAAAATAAAAAAATAAAAATGTTAAGTTTTGAGAGAATTTCTTCATACTGTGCATAAAGTGTCTTTAGATATTTTATTTTAAAGATTGGCTTTCATGGTTTATGTGGGCTTTCTTTTTAGTGGCCTTTTGCAAAGATTCTTAATGTACATATGAATAAGGCACTAATTTAATTTATTCTCATAATCATCTTCTTAATGTACATCTGAAAAAGGCACTGATTTAATTTATTATCATAAGCATCTTCCTTTTACTTTATGTGAAACACATATAGGTATCTTTAAATAGGACAGGAAAAGAGGACAGTAAGTTGCTGAAAGGCAGGTGAAGGCCCATGTTTTCCTTCCTCCGTTTTAGCCTGTATGAAACTTTAATGATCGCCATTGTCATTTTTTAGGGAACACCACATTTCTATCTTTACTGGTTATCAACTCTGATCATGTAACAAATCTTTTGCACAACAACTATACTCTCATTGTCTGTAGCAGTGTTGGACAAAAATCCTTCATACAAGGCTCTGCTATTTATAGCTGGTTCCTAATTCAAACACAGGAAGTTTTACTGATAAAAAGTAGGTTTCAGAAAAATAATTATTCTAATTAGCACAATGACAAACAGGTAAATATTGTTACAAATATCTACTGTCTAATATGAAAAACTTAGCACTTTTTTGTATTATTTTTATGCTTTCTTCCAAAATCTCTGTGTGTTTAGGTCTAAGAAATAGAAGTGTAATCTACTATCAGTACATTGGAGATACCAACATGAGCATTGTCAGAAAGCTTGTATGTGTAATTGTAACGAATATGAGTTTTGTAGTCAGGCACGTTTGATATTCCTATTTTGTCAATGAGATTAGTTGTTTGAAGGAGGTCAAATTGCTTGACTTTTTGATTCTCAGACTCACCTAAAGGGGTATAAGTTTTCTTTATTAATCAATTATTGATGCTTTGCTTTTAATACTATATCTAAGAACAACAACACGTTCATGAAGTAGATATTTAAATAACAAAGACTAGCTATAAGAAAGTATGAGTTGATTTTAAATTCTGAAATTTGCTGAAAGGAATATGAAAATAAAAAATGAGAAAAAATATAAAGATAAAATAATCCTCAAGCTGTCAGAGAAACAAACAAGAATGGAGTAGTGTATTGATCTGGATAGTTTGGTCCGAGAACTTTCCACCTTGGAAATGACATTTAAATTGCTACAAAGGACAGTCACATTAGATTTTCTAGGAAGAATATATTTGAAAAATGAATAATTACAAAATTCTGAGAAAGAATGCCAGAAAGGCATCATGGCTATAGATAGACGAGGAAAGGAAGTTGAAGTCTGGGGTAAGGTCTAATAGCTAGACAGTGAACATTTTGGGAACATGTGTGGGCCAAGTTAAAGGATTTGAATAACAGTGATGATAGTCACAATGAAAAGTCTTATTTCCCAAGATGAAAAATCTATAGGTTCTCTTCCAAACAAATTTACCAGTCAAGACTATGTCTTGGTATATTCTGGTGTCTCTTTCCACTGCTGGCAGGACATTTTTAAAAATATAGTCAAGTAAATTAACCCATTACTTCCCAAAGCAAATACTGCATTTCTTTTAGGTATTCTCCTTTACCTCATCTAGGCAAGGTTAGACCCTTACACAATCTGTGTTCCCATAGCACTGTGCAAATATTTTCTCTATGCTGACACATATGACAATGGCTCTATGAGAGTTCCCACCTTTAAACTATCAGGAGGAATTTATTTTAAAAGAGGGCATATTTGTAATTTCTCCATATTCCATCATACTGCTTGGTATAAGGCAACTTCTGTTCTATTCACATGTTAAAATTAAAGAGTGCAAAACACAATAGGCACCTTAATATAATATCAATGTTATCTCTATAAATATAAATACAAATTTTAATATAGAAGTAAATGTACCATAAATAGTAATAGTGTGATTTAGAAAGTTTTAAATTGATGTTTTTGAGTAACCTGTATACTATTATGATAAATTTATGGACAAGAAATACTATTTTGGCTTAAAAAGTTATAAAAATGAATTTTCAGAAGATGAAGTAATACTATCATTATCTCTCATGAGAAGCCAAAATGTATTACAGATTCTTGAAACTTGTATTTTGTTATAATCAACAATATATCTTTTGTTTTATGGTTTGATAATCATTGCAATAGCATCCTTGATAATTTTGGAATAGCACACACACTTGATTCAGAATTATAAAACATAGTGTATCATCTAATTCACCAAACTTCTTACACCTTCCTCTCTATAGTAATAACTTGCATTATCATCATCTGTTTCAGTTAAAATTAAGTTCTAAACAAAAATAATAAAACTATTTTCCAAAGGAGAGCAATTGGTTCTCTTCACTTAAAAGAAATCCAGAGGTCTCAGGGTAGAGGTATTATGGTAGATTCATAAGATCATTTAGGCAAAATTTGACTGAGACCCAAGATGAAAATCCAATTCTATGTGAAAAAAAATGTCTGTTTTCAAGCCAGAATGAAAAAGAAAAACACACATAATATAGGGACAAATAAATATACTAGCATTCTTTTAATTCATTTGCCTAGAAACTACTGCGCTGACCTTCTGCCTTAGTTTTGTCAGCAAGAGCTTTGCCACAGTGAAACTGGAAGGAATATATTCCAACTCTAGGTGACTACTAGTCTAACAAAAAATTCAATTAATAAAGAAAGAGAGAAACTAGAAGGATAATCAGTAGTCTTTTCCAAGCTGTTCAATGAAGGCATCTATTTTCGCTCTCAATATCCTACTTCGAGCCCTTGTCTTCTGTCAGTAGCAAACGGGTCTCATGATTGCAGTGTATTGCATCAATTTTCAAGCCACCCACAAGTACACACACACACACACACACACACACACTTTTCCGTAAAGGTATGTTTAGTAGATACACTTAAGTCAGAAGATAATGAAAACAGAAAACTTTCCCCCACAATAAGGGTGAGCTTCATCTAATTAGTTGAGGTAGGAAAGAAAAAGACTGATCTCTTTATAGGAAAAGCATTTTCCCAGAAGACTGCGTTTGGCTTCAAACCATAATTATTCTCCAGGTCTCCTGCTGGCTGCTCTACCATGCTCATTTTGGTCCTCTGAAGACTCAACAACTGGACTCTACCAAATTTTAAAATAAAACTTCTTGTGAAGTATGTGTGTGTGCATGCTTGTATGTATAAATGGATGTAGTGATATACCTCACAGTGATGGAGGACATATATAACAGTGCTGCTGTAAGTTATGCACCATGCAGTGACTTCTTATCTACTTCAGTTCACGTACGTATGCCCTATGATGATTGCACAGAAAAAAAATCTCCTAACAATCAATTTCTTGAAATATATCCGCATCAATAAGTGATGCATGACTCTGATACTGTGGATTCTTTTTCTTTAGTGAATCCACAAAAAATGGATTTAGATAATAGATCTGGGAACTAGCTGCTCAGTCACAATGACTAATTTGTCATTTCTCTCTGCATGTCTTCTTTACTAGTACTTTACTGGGATGTAAAACTTGGATCTGGTTTCCTACAGACCCATTAATTAATGTCCACATTATTGGAAAATCACTTTTCTTATCAACCTTTCCCTCATTTCCATTTTTACATAAATCTTTAATCCTGGAATTTTGTTTGGTCGTTACTTCTTTACTTTGTTTCCATCAATAGGTCGGGTGTTCTGAGCATGGTTTGATCCTCTGAATGTCAAACTGCTCCCCAAATTGGAAATTTCAGTGCCAGTTACTACAGAAGCATGCATCTGAATCAGAAGGCCTTTTACACGTGCATTTCTTTGGGTTAGCTCAACTTTTTTTGAGGCTCCATTTATTGCTGGTTCTGTTTCCTAGGTAAGAATTAAGCTTGCACTCTGTGAGTCACTCTGCAATTTAAGTGAGATTCGTGTCCAACCTTACTAATAGACCATTTATGCCTCTATCAACAGAACAATCCCTTCAAGAAACATCAAACTTTGTTCTCATCAAAAATTGACCTCAAATGGGAATAAAATTGAAAAATAGGGCCAAAATGAGTCACTGCTAAGATCAGAAAAAATGTTCCAAATCCCTGAATCAATCTTGCCAGATACCACGAAATTAGTGAGTCTTCTCTAAAAAGCTTATCAATAGCAAATAAATCTCTGAAAATGTTAAATAGCATTTTAAACAACATTTAGACCAAGAGTAAACATATGAGAAAAAGAGATTGGATTTCTTTTACAAAGCTTTTAAGTTGAAAATGTTAAATTTTCCTTTATTTTTTCACTTTGAGCAAAACACAAAATGTTAGCATGATCTGACCTCAGATGTTTAATAAATCCCAAATATAAATTCATTTAAAAATAGCACATAAGAAACTATTGAAGCAAAGCTGAATAGTTGAGTAAAACAACTGCCTTCCAAGTCACTGAAGTAGAATTCCACTGACAGTACCTGCTTAGTTAACCTTTTAATTCTCACCTCTTCAATCATGCTTTTGAGTTTTTACAAACTCCAAAGCCCTAAGTAAGGAGATGTCAGCATTATTTCCAGTGGACAATTTTCACTTCCCTAATATGTCATTCTCTCTTAACTCTAGGTCTTTATAAATTTCATCTGCTTCTTAAAATATTTATTCTTCTCTGGCTGACTTCTAACTTCCAGTCATTTTATTTCTGAAAAGTCTCTGCTATAACTCAGAGCTGGAGTAGATGACCTACCTTCATGTTCTCATAACTATACTTTTACTCATATTAGGGTTTGAAACAATGAAGTACAATTGCTTTTTTATTTGTTGGCTTTCACTATTAGGATATAAGTGTCTTAAGTATAAGGAAAATATATATTTTCTTCACCAATTACACCTCATCCACGATTGTATTCCTGAGATCTACCCGATGGCTTTTAATGTACTTTTGTCTTCATCAAACTGATTTTTCTGCATTTGATATCACTAGTATTCATTAACTAAATAATAGCTAAATAGACAACAAATGGATGAACAGTTCAATGGACAGAAAGGGTAACATAAAGTGAATAGGTTTTGATCTGGGCATTAACATAGAAGTGGTAGATTTGTGATCCAATATATTACTTTAGTCCAGAAACTCAACTTAAAAGATGTGTTTGAATTGCCGAATTCAAGGCAAGTATAAGATATCTAAGAAATGAGCACCATGGCCATGAGTGAGGGCTCCAGCCTTATGTGTTGGACATACTTTGTACTCTCATCACCTGTATAGTTAGATTCCCATTACTGAGATGTAATAGAAGGAGAGGTCTAATTTAGCTCATAGGGCATTCAGGCCAGGGTTGCCAGGCTCCAAGGTAGGAATATAATGGCGGAATGGCATAGTAACACAAAAACGCTTGTTTCATGGCAGCTGGGAAGTAGAGCAGAAAAAGAGTGCTACAGAAGGTGCTAGGGACTCTTTAGAGCATCAAAGGTCACTCGCCCATGGTCTACAGAGACACACCCTAAAGTGTGCTTCACCAATTCCCTGGTTGTTTCCCAAGAAAATCAAGTTGGTAGAATCAAGTTTTCCCATCACATTCTCCAAAAGTCTTTGCTTAGTCTTTGACTTCTGCCTCAAATTTCCTTGTGAAATTTTTAACTCTGGTGAAACCTTACACATGCTTTCAAGGAGTTGCACTTTTTACCTCATCGCATCCTGTGGTTTCCTTCAAATGTGTTTCTCCTTGGCTCTCTCGTTAGATTCTCATTATAATCCTTGGATTAAAATGCTCAGCATAACATTTCTGCCCAATAGGCCCTGATTATGCAGTAGCAAAACAGTTACAGTCTGTGATCACAAAGAATATAGCCAAGCAAGGACTTGATTACTGAGAGCTAACCAATAAAGGTCAGAATGTGCTTGTTCACTGAACATCTCACTGGGTGTAAGCTACTCGAGGACAGGGAATGAATTGGCTCAAATTTGTATTTCCACTACCTACCTAACATGGGATCTGACTAAGAGTGCGGTGAAGCTAACATAAATCTAACTTGTAGTGATGTCTGCTACATAGGGTTTCCCAGCTTCAGGAGAATCTAGAAGGATATAGAAATGGGTACATGATATTAGGCTATGCTGAATATGCTTAATGAATATATGCACCAAAGACTTTTAGTTGCTCAGGCTGAAATAATGAACAGAACAGGAAAAGTAATTGTCTTCATGAAGCTAAGTAACTACTCTGAAGATAACAATATACTTTGTATTAATTATTGTTACTCTTATTATCTTGTTTTCAATTTTTTTATTTCCTAGTGATAATAACAATATATTTATTGAAAATAATAAGCAAAAATTTTTCATTCATTTGACAAATACTTATCCAGTGTCTACAGTGTGCTTACTAGGTACAAGGGACTACTTAGGTATTTGGAATAAAGCTGTGAAGTAAAATCAAAAACAGCATCTCTGATTTCTTGCCTTTATGGAATTTTCATCCTAGGTGGAAAAAAAATAATAAGACCACTAAAACTTTAAAATGTTTATTGCTTTTCTTCTAGTTGAGGCTCTCATCCCAGGAAGCCATGTGACTGATTTCCGGAAAACATTTCCTTGTTTCATTCAACTGCACCTTCCCAATGAGGTTGTCCCTTGGTCTTTTAGTTAAAATGCCACTGTTCCACTTACCATCTGTGACTTGATTAGCCCTCTTATTTACTGTACTTTTCTCTAAACATTAATTATTATTGGCATATGGTATTTGTTATTTACCCATTCACTCATTATTTGCCTCTCACATCAGGATGTCATCTCTGTAAATCAAGGATTTGTTTGAATTTTTAAACTTTTTTGTTTGCTGCTCTATTCCATTCATTTAGGCCACTTCCTAGCATGTACTAGATACTCGATACATATTTGCTAAATAAATGAAAGTGCTTTTCAGTGACTAACCATTATCATTATTGAGAACACACCTTAGTTTAGCAACCACTTGGAGTATTCTAATTTTAAACTATGAAATAGAAAACTGCATTTGAGCTTCTGTTGAGATAGAAGATATTCAGTTAAAGCTGATGAGATTGATTAGGAGTCAAATGTAAATAGTCCTATTGCAGCTTTAAATCCTAAAGCAAAAAAGTAATAACTTTCAATTAAATCTTAGACTATGTGTATTGTACCTTAGTATAAATATTGTTTAAACACCAGAACAAAGTTGTAAATTTTATATACCGATGTACCCTATGGACTCCTTGTATAATAAATTTTAACCGTATGTTAGTGTCCATTCTATAAAACTTAATATTTTAATAGGCTGAGCACACATAAAGGCTTGGATTTCTCTCCTATAGGCAGGACGTAATGATGGCCATCGTTCTGAGTCTTGTGTATCACCTTCTTGACCATGCATGTTCACCTAAATTTTAATATAATTTGGAAGGGAAAAATTATCTTTTTCCTTGTATTTTGATTCATAATGAGTTCTAGGGAAACAGTATATAAAAATAACTACTTTCTTATTAAATTTATATGGAAAATCAGGTGTTGTGGCACACACCTTTAATCCCAGCACCCAGGAGGCTGAGGCAAGAGGATAAATGCAAGTTTGATGTCCATCAGAGCTACAAAGTGGGGCCAGCCTGAGCTTTATAGTGAGACCATATCAAAAAGACAAAATATAAATAAATAAGTGATTAAATAAACAAATAAATTTATGTGGAAAGAAAATCATTATTTATTTTAAAATTTTCATCACACTTTAAAATCTATATCTGCTTTCCACAGATGTTACAGGAAGCAAATAAGTTAATAAATAATTAGCATGCAATGTGATCAATAGCATGTTAAATTTATGAATAAACTTGGATAAGTGAAGAAAAGGAAGAACCAAACTTCTCAAAAGTTCAGAATTATCTTAAGAAAATATTTATGCAAGAATGAAGTAGCTTTCCACATAAAGGTGGGAGATAGATATTTAAAATAAACATGACATCATAAGAAAGTAATTCTTTAATGGTTGTGGGATTAAAACAATCAGTTTTAACCAAATTGGGAACTTTACTGGTGTTAAACCAAAGTAAGAATAGAAAGCACTTGAAGAAATAAAGCAAAAATGTGAATGATCTTGCAACCCATGCTACTGCATTTTGATTTTTCTCACAAATGTGTTTAAAAATAGTAAAACATTGTCTTTTAAAAGAAAAACAATTAAAGGTTAGACAAAATTAGGATGAATTTACACACAGAGAAACTAGCTAAGAGACTGATACAATAACACCGTTGAGGCATGACGTAGCAGTAAATACAGCAAGAAGTGACTGAATTTGAATGCTTTATCTATAGTGTAAGCACTGCCATATGGTTTCAGTCCAAGCCTATGTTAGGTTAAAAAATTAGAATTGAATTTTGAAATATCACACTAAAAATAATGTAAAATTACTTGGATCAGAAACATTATAAATAATCCCAAAGCCTGGTATATGGCGCACATCTGAAATCCCAAAACTAAGAGAAAGCCAAGATACTTTAAGACCTGTCTAAGCTACATAGGGAGTTCAAGACCCTGTCTCTGAAAAAAAAAAAACAGAAACATGAAATTCTAGCTCTACTGATCTACAGGTCCTCTCACAGATCAAAGAAGACAAAGTTGTGTGTCTACAAGGTAACAGAAAATAAATCCTTGAATGCACTTCTCAAAAGATCAATGAGTGAAATTAAAGACTACAAAAGAGTGCACTTCATGTAAAAGAAGACTATAAATGGGTGTAAGCAAGGCCTGATTATTTTTGTTTATTTATGAACAAAAATCTATAACTATATAGATATAAAATATATTTGTTGAAGAAACCAAATACAAACTCAGAGTCTGAGCAAAGGAAAGAATATGGTTTTAGCAATGGCATCTGCTACTTCCTTGTTATTGCTCTGGATGGAAAAGCCATAATCCTGGTGCAAAACAGGGCTCCAAACTGGCTTATTGGGTCTCAGACAAGGAAGAACACAAACTCCCTAGAAATGGTGAAGGAAGGTGGACGGAAGGAGAGAAAGGGAGGGAGAATGGGAGGGAGGGGGAGAGGGAAAGGGAGAAGGAGAGGGAGAGGGAGAGAGAGAGGGATAGAGAGAGAGAGAGAGAGAGAGAGAGAAGCTACTGAAGATGTATATGTAAAAATGACACAGCAAACACTCTCTATAATAAAGACAGTCAATCAAACTGGGCATGATGATGCTTGTCTATGACCTCAGTACTTCAGGAGGCTGTGGCAGGAAGATCACAAGTTGAAGCCCAGCCTTGGCAACTAGCAACTTAGAGAAATCCTATCTTAAAATTTAAAAGAAAAAATTTAAAGCTTGGAGATTTAGCTTAATGCAAATACCCTATGTTCATTTCCTATTACCACAAAAAAAGCCAACAATCTTAATAGTCATTGGATTTACTGCTAATATAATATAAATAACAAAATAATCTCCAAAATTTTAAAAGAACAATAGAATTCACAAGGAAATAAAGAGATAACTGCTATTACCAAAACACCAAAACAGTAAAATCATGAACTGCAAAAATAGAACATGTGTAAGGGTAGATTAGAGAGACAGACCAAAAAAAAAAAAAAAAAGCACAGGACAAAACCTGGATGACAAACACTGAGAAATCATCACACGATTATCATGTGCTGCGGACCTGAGAAGATGTACCCAACTGTATCCCTTATGAAAGTGTTATCCTCATTTACTGTGTGCCTCCCTAGTCCCCATTCCAGAAACAAAGTCTAAGACCGCGATTGGCCCCATAAGAATGAAGTACACCCCACACTCACAGGGCATCCCAAGCAGGATGCCCCCTAGCTTGCAGCATCACTTTTCTGTGAAGATAGCTCTTTTCTTTCTCTACACTTGCCACACTTTCACTAAACTTTCGCTTTGCACTGTGCCAGTATCAGTCTTGACGTCCCGTTTCCTGCTAAAAGCCCCATATCTTCGTTCATCACATGAGTGAAGGCAAAGACCCACAGAGACGTGAAGGGTCATTACTTCATCAAGGAGACTCCTAGCCTCCTGCACCACCTCCCACCCTCTGCCACAGGCAACAGAAGGAAGGTAAGAACGGGAAGTTACACATACTATTAGCAAGCATTTTACATTTAAAAAAAATGTGAGACATATTTAGTCAAAGTAGCTTTTGTTAACATGCAGATAGTCTCCGGAAATAGGAATGAAACACAAAGCTTAAAAGTAGGATGGAATTGAAAAATATGGGGAATAATCACAATGATAGCATTAAATATCTATTAAGAGTTCCGGGCAGGGAGAGAAAAAACACAAGTTTCAGAACCGACATTGGCATAGAGAATGCCTTGGAGTTTTCCAGAATTTAACAAAGTGTGATTCCTAGTGTAAATGAAAGGAAGTGCTGAAAAAGCCAAAAATAAATCTACATTTACTATCATTGTAGTAAAATATAAAGTGTAAGTTAAAAGTGTTAGAATTTAATACAAAGGAAAGAGATTGCTCTCATAAGAATGACAATTTATAGTCTGCATATTAACCATGCAAGACTGAAGAGAATGATTGCATATCTTCTTGCTATAGAACAAAAATAATACTTTAAAAGCAGGATACACCAAAAATAAAAATAAGCTTCATGAGTAAAACCAAATAATACTAAGTTGAATAAATCAGACAGAGAAGGTTAAATATTACATAGTTTCTCTGATAATCAGTAACCCAGAATTTAAGTAACTTAAAGAGAAAAATATAAAAAAGGAGGTTAAAAAAAAGGACAGTAGTCATGGGACAGGGATACAGGGAAGGAGGAAGGGAAGAACGATAGGGGAAAGGGAAAAGAAGATCAAAATATAATATGTACATGTACCAATTCCCAGTGATGAATACATTTACTATGTAGTACATGCTTAATTTGCAGGTTATAAATTTATCTGAAAGCATTTTTGTTCATTTTTTAAAAACATATATGCCATCTTGGTAAACATGCTATACAGTGATACCTCAGCTCATGAATTTAATTCATTCCAAGATTCTGGGGAAGATGGCCATGGTCGCATTTATCACCCAATGTAAAGTGCACAACATTTTGCAGAATGTTTCTGTTTGGGAACCAAATTATCCAAGAATGGAAGTGTTCATGAACTGAGGTATTAGTCTAATTGAGTTGAACTCATTTAATCACAAAGGCCAGTGAAGATAGATTGACAGATCAATAGATTGATACATCTGTAGACATAAATATATTTGTATATATGTTTTTAACATACATACATCATCATACATATTTAACATGTATATGTTTGTAACATATATATGATTTTAATCCAGCTCTCATCAAAGTGAAAACATATATAATTTCCAATCAACCAAAACAAAATAATAGTGATTTTGGTTATATATTGCTAGGTCAAAAAGGAAGCATCAGATTTTCAATTTCAAAATTGTGTTATACAGACCACATTCTCTAAGAATAATGCATTTGAATTAAAAATCTACTAGAAAATTCAGGAAAAATCTTTGTATTTTGGACAGAAACACACATTCTAAATTATTTACACATTTTAGAGGAAATGATGAGAGTAAGAGATGCAGAGAATAACATACCTGATATTGAACTGGGGAAGATGAATACTACACAGTAAAACTTTTGGGGTCTAATTAAATGGATTTTGGGAGGACATATGCAATCTTATATCAATTCACTTTTTAAAGAAAAAAGTTTAAAGGAATTAAACATCCGATTCAGGGATAGGAGAATAAATGTGAAAATAAGGAGAAGGGAAATAATGGTGTTAATGAATGACATGCTGTCAACATACTTGGAAAAAATCAGAGCAAATGGATATTTTACCAGAAAATTATAAACTATCAGAGTTAACTCATAAAGACATAGAAATCTCTGTAAAGCAGTCAACATTACAGAACCTGAACAAGAATCAACACATTTTTCCTTCAAAAAGACATTACTAAACATTATATTTGAATCAAAGCTCATCATAATAATTCAATTCACTTAGCAGTCCACGAGGAAATTCTGTAGGATGATTTTGGCATCTTTTCTTCTTGGCTATTTAGACAAAACTTCAGAAAGCATCTCACTCAAAAGTTGCTTTCAAGCACTTTTGTGTACTACCCTAACTGGAATAAAGAGTTTTGCTTTCTTCCATTATGTTTTAGGGTAATTGGTTATTCAGCACTGGATACCCCTTAATAAAGTATTTAGCCTATGGAAAAATGCTCAATAAATTTTAACAATTATTTTAAAAACTAGAAAACAATGTGTGGAAATTTTGAATTTGGAAATTATAATAACAGTGATGGCAAATCCAGTACTGGTCTCAATAACAGATTAAGATGGCAGAAGAAAGAATCAAGTTCAGTTACTATCCTGTTCACTTCATCATGCAAATTATCACACAGCCCTGAATGGTAACATGAACACCCACACAGAAATAAAAATTAACAGAAATGATAAATAGTTGGGCAAATCTGACCCTGAGGAATCTATCATGAGGCAAATTGAAAAGAAGTAGCAAGATTAGACAGAAAGATCAGTTCAGTTTAATATTTGAGGCTCCTAGAAAGCATTTAGGAGTTGCTAATAAATTCTGAATACTGCTAGGAAATTCAGAGCATAATATATTAAGAGAAATGTAGTGGCACAAAAAACCTGGGAAAATCCACATTGCATAAGCTACATGAAGATGCAAAAATCATAGCCTCAATGGAAATGGCTTGGACTCTTCAGTCTGACAAGGCAAATAGAAATGTATAAAGTCACGACTGGCTTAGATAGAACAAAATAAAGAGGTATTTTCCACCAAAATTTACACTGTAATCAAATATTAGGACCAAGAACATCCTGAAAGTAAGCTGTTTTTTAAGATTAAAAAAAAAAAAGAAAGTGCTATTTCACACGGGCCATTGGTCATGAAGATGATTTACAGGCTAAAAATGTAAAATGAGTTCAACAAAGGTTTAGATTAATTCACTGATGTAAGATGTACAATAGCTGGATAAGGAGACTCGAACTCAGTTCCTAACCTTATGAAGGCAACTTGAACTTGCACTTTCTTCACAGACAAAATCTTTTTCTGCAGTCAGAAAAGTTATATGGACAATTAGGCCATTCGAACCCTGCATGCCTCATACTTTCTGACTTCCGGGAGTTGGAACTTGGCTGTGGGCTGAATACAGAGGAAATGTGACACTCATTCTCATAAATCAAGCATGAGTTATTTAATAGCTATATAGAGGAAATTCAATCAGATTTTGCTGTTGTTAGTCATCTGAGTTTGTGAGTAGATTTTTTTCTTGCCTTTTATACTCATCCAATTAACAATTATTAAATATTTGAGTCATTGAATACTTTTGCACAAAAATGCATACCATATTATATCACACCATCTGATTTTCAACAAAACTTAACAATTACAAACTGAAATACAATAGTCAGAGTGTGAGTTTGAGGAGACCTCAGATATATCATAGTGTCTAGCTTTCTCCCAGGCCCTGAGAAAGTCTTCTTGCCTCGGTCCCCTATCAGAGCATGCTAAAATTAGTGAAAATCTTCAGCGAATAAGAGAAAAGAATGTCCCAAAGGCAGGGCACTGCACTAAGGGCTTCACAGACTATTTTATGTTGTTTTCACAGTAAAGCTCTTGGAGTTAGGCTATTTTACACACAAAATGGCCTACACTTTAAGCACTTAGTCTAAAGTCACAGGTTCACATCTTACCTGCCAGCACAGCTCTATCATTTGATGGCTACTCTGCAAGGCAGACAAGGCAAAGACAGGCTCATTTGGGCTTGACCACTAGTTTTCAAGGCTGATTATTTTCCAGCTAGGTCTTATTTTTGAGGATACATGGTAATATAGAGGGGATGTATGTGTAATTCTAACTCACTGCATGTTTTCAAATCCATGCTTTGCTCATTCATTCTACCATTCTAACACTTTAATTCACTACTTCATATGATAGCTTTTTCTACAACCCCATTTATAAAAATCTTTCTTAGTTTTATCTGAAACCTTTGATTTCTATAGCACTCTTCCACATGTAATCACAGCAAACTTGCCAGGACTGTCATCAGGTTATCTCCATGTCTGCATATTGAATGCCTTTAGTTACCTTCAGAGTGCCTCCGCTAACAGCACACAGGTTCCGGACATTGGATGGTCTCTACATGCACTCTAGTTGTTAGATCATCAACTGCAAATAAGTGACTTAGGTAGCCTTAGATTTCATAGGAGCTACTTTGTTCATGAGCTCCACCTGCTGTGTGGTACTTAGCACCACTCTTCAGGAGGAAGCTCTTTCAACTAATGGCAGGATAGAGAAGCTCCTAGAAGCTTCATTCAAAACGTTGCGTGAATACATTTAAAAATGCTTATGGAAATGTGCCTTTACTCTGCAAGACAGTGCTCAGCCGTTGGTTCAGCACCAACACGCTGCACCCATCATCTCTATTGGAAGGAGGAAGTCAGGCAAGGATTTTAGAAGGTGCCTCTTCAGGTTTCTGAAGTCCATCGAACTGTTACATCCTTAACAATAAAAAATCCAGTATGCAAAGCACAGATCAAAACTTCTTTATCTTCCCATCACTGCACCACGAGTATCTAATAGGATATTATGGCACATTCTGACAGAAACTGCACCATAAAAATTACAAATTGGACATTTTTTATTAATTTGTCTCTGAAGGGGTCCTACAGGAGACAGAATAAAGATGTGATAACTGGATGCTTAAACCTAATCTTTGAGAAATGCTGGTGATACATACATAAAAAACATTAAGAACTGGAGCCGGGTGAAACAGCATATTAGTATGATACTGTTTCTTTTTTTTTCTTAGTGTATCTTCAAGAAGAATTCATATGCAAGTTAAGGTAATTTTCCCTGAAAGATGAAGCACAGAAAAATTCAACGCAGTTTCACACATAGAAATAGAGATTTGGTCAAAGTCCCAACAGTTTCTTTCACTGTCAAGTGTTACTAATCACAAACATCCAACATTTCAATAGATTTTTTATAGGCCTTTTGTTAACTAGGCCAATGTTTTCAGGATTGGCCTTTTAGAAATATATTCAAACATACTATTTTAAGTAATAAGAATTTTTCTCTTTTCTCTCTCTCTCACTCTCTGTCTTTCTCAAAATCTTTACATATATACATAAAAAGGTACAAGATACATGGATGCATGCATACATGTGTACACATACACACATGTATAGGCATGGTACAATATTGGCAGTGTAAAATTCTCTTTTCCTATGCAATCTTCTATTTATCATTATAAAACATTTGCAAAATACTTAAAGGTAATATTAATCTGTGATAAATTAGAAAAATATTCAGCAGCCACTGCATTCCAGAAGAGTCTAGAGGCTTACTGATTACTCTGCATGGATTTTACAATGTGCAGAGAAAATATTTTGGAGAAATATGCAAGCTGATTCTTAAATTAATATGAATGAACATTGGAAGAAGCCATAATAAACCAAACATTTTAAAAGAATGACAAAAGTGAACAGTTTCCCTGATTTCAAGAATTACTATTGAATAGTCGTTAAGATAGAATGTTATGGTATAATGGCAGATAAAGAGATTAAATTAAGAGAATAGAAATTTAGAAATAAATCATATGTACAGTTATATACATATACATGCACATATATATTCAATTCTTTTAGTAAAGGCACCAGTGGGAAATAATGCCAAAACAACTTGATAACCACAGGGCTACAATAACTTTAGAACCACATAAAAAATGTACATCGATGCTTACCAAAATATTATAGATTTCTGCTTTCAACATAATGTTTTTGATATTTCCAGTTATGTTTAATCATACTCTATTTCATTCTATTTCTGTATTCTGTTGTTTGCATTGTTTGTGAATGTCATAATTACTCGAAACTTAAAACTGAATGTGAAATGTATGATATGCTTAAGCATAAAATGTAATGTAAAATTCTGCCCTGGAGTAGGCAGCAATTTATTTAATGTGAATGAAAAGCAAAGAATTTAATCTAATAATGTATTGATATACAGAATATATAACACAACTCAATAGTGAGCAGACAGGCAATGACATAAAATACACACATATTTATGTTTTTCTGATGCCTAGCAATAAAATATATATGTATTTACTTTTTTCTGATGATTAGCAATGAGCATATTTTCATGTAATTTTTTTACTAGTATGAGAAACACAAGTAAAGAACAAAATGGAAGAGCAATAAATAGGAAATAAGAAGTTCAAATACCTCCCTAAACTACAATTTCCACTATTTTAAAACTGTTTCTCTATACATGCTAATTGGTACCACTTATGTTACTTCTACCTTATCTTAGTTCATTGGAAAGAAAGATTTGTGTTCTCTGTTTCTTTTTTTGTAAGAATATATATATATATATATATATATATATATATATATATATGTAGTGGGGATTGAACTCATGACCACGCGCTTGCCAGGCAGGCACTTGACCCACTGAGCTAAATCTCCATGTAAGAATATTTTTGGCTTATTTCTTTTTACTCTGAATAGCTACTTTTGAGATAATGATACACAGTGTATTACCTGTTATTAACCTCTTATAATTTGATTATGAAATTTGGTTTATTTTTTCAGAAAGTTAAAAAATAGAGACCATATTTAAGCAGATACTTCATGAAAGAAGATATATATATGTATGGCCAGTAAGCATATAAAAAGATGATCAACATGACTCAGCATTAGAAAAATACAACTGAAACCACAAGGGGATTCCACTGCATACACACTAGAATCGCTATGATTTAAAATAATGACAATAGTAGATACTGATGTCAATACATAATGATGGAAATTCTAATATATATTATGTCTGGGAGTATAAAATGTTAAAATAATTTCAAACCCTATCACTTTCTTAAGAGTATACACAGACATCATCATGAATTAGCAAATTTTACTTTTAATAGTTATCAAAATGAAATAAACTATGTCCATGAAGAGTCTTGTACATGAATGTTTGCATCAATTTTATTCATAATACATAGTTTATAATTGGGACTAACCCAAGCACCATCAACTGGTGGACAAAGAAGACATTATAATATGTATATGCAAAAAATGGAATACAGTAATAGAAAAGAAATACTGATACATACAATATACATTTCAAAAGCATTTTACTGAGTGCATAAAGCTAGTCACAAATTATGATATATCATATGGTCCATTAATAAAAAATTCTAAAAGACACAAATTATATGGATGTTTAAGTGTGTAAGATAGATGACCATATTACGTTTCCATTAGATCATTGAACAGAATGGTTTGTACTGTCATATTTAGTGTTCAATTTTTATGTTTTGATTTTGTAACTTGAACAACTATTTCTAAGAGGAAATATGTAACTTATCAACCAGTAATTTCTTTTTTTAAAATTTTTTTATTTAAAGAGAAAAAAATACAGGAAAAAGAAATATTACAGAATTTCAAGAAAAGAAGATAAACAGTAAGAAAACATTAGTTAATAAATTACATATTTTTCTTTTAGAAATAGCTATTCAAGTTACAAAATTAAAGCACACAAAGTGGACACTCAAGCAATGAGAGTGCAAACAGATCTGTTCAACAATGCAACAAGAACCTAGAAATATGGTCATCAATCCCACACACCTAAACATACATGCAGCTATATCTTTCATAGCGCTTCCTATTTCCTCTTTCTTTACAATAGCAATTATACATTTTTAAAATTTTATTTAAAGAGAAGAAAAAAAGAAAAACAGAAAAAAGGGTAGGAACAATACAGAATTCTAAAAGAAAGAAAGAAAAAGGAAAATGAGAAAAAGCTGCACTAAGAAATCAGTAATTTATAAATTACATACTGTCATCCTGGATGTAGTTGTTCAAGTTACAAAGTTAAAGGGTACGTAGTAATATTCAGTCAGACTACAAACAGTTCTGCTCAAAGATCCAACAAATATTTAGCAAAGTGGTCATCTATTTTACACACTCAAACATACATGCAGTTATATCCCTTAGAGCATTTTCTTTTCCTCTCTTTTTTACAATAGCAATTAAACATTTTGGTTTTATTACTCTTGTCATCTAGTAACTTCTTAGTGTTAATATTTTTCTTTGAAATTCTGTACTACTTCTACCCTTTTTCCATTTTGTCTTATTTTTCTTTCTTTGTTTAAATAAAAAGATTAAAAATGAATGAAAGATACTTCTTTATGTGAGCACACTTTTATGGAAACTCATGAAGGAAATAAGTCCAGTGTTCAACCCTTAGTGAGCAAACAGAAGATGTCTTGCAGGAGAGTGGTGTGTGGAAATAAGCTATCTGAAATCACAGGGGAAAATGAATGTGCTATTGATTAGCACTGACCATTAAATTGAAGGCTGAGCCTAAAAGTAGATTTCTGTGAACCAAGCAGTTTTAGTTGTTGTACTCAGGATGTGAATTTACCTTATATTTGAGGTAAAATATCTCTATTGAAATCATATAAATCAAATTGAGATGAGACAGATTTCAGCCCCAACCCTTCTGTCAATATTTTAATAGCTATGAAAGCCTGAACAGGTCAAATAATTTCCTTTCTTGTTATTGATATAATGGGAAACGAAATGATACCTCATAGAATTGTTTCGAGGATTAGGTTAAATAATGATACATAGGTAGTTCTTTAATATTAATATTAACTCTAATTACCTAGCTAACAAGCGTCCCCCTGGTATAAAACCCTCAGTGCACTATATAACAATGCCTTTTATGTAATAGTTACTAACTGAGCATAGCGGCACACACCTGTAATCCCAGCACTTGGGAGGCTGAAGCAGGAGGATCATTGTGATGCAAGGCCAGCCTGGGCTACAAAGAGAGTTAAAGGCCAACCTGAACTACATGATGAAACTTTCTCTGAAAAAGGTTTTAAAAAAGTTGTTAAACAATGTTTGCTTTGCTTGATTACAGTAATTTAAATAATTAAAATGATTTAGTATTTAATTAATTAAATTTGCTTAATTTATCATCTTATTTACACCATTAAAAAAAGAATACGTACATCATCTACTAGTCACACAGTGCTATTTCTCCTAAATTCTATCTGTTTGGTACTTCTCAGTGAGTCAGCTCTCATTTAAAGTGAAAATATATGCCCACGCATAGCACAGTACTTCCCTTGCTCAAAGAACACGGAGGCGCAAGTGGAACAGTGCTCACAGTGCCAGACAATTGACTTCTCTACACTTTTATCGTCTCACCATGCCTCAAAAGACCAGCAATTGTGTGAATGCCACACTTAACCTTTTCAACATAATAGGATCTTAAATATTTTAAAAAGTGCACAATATTCTAGACATACAAAAAAAGGAATGAAAAAGAAACAGCATATAGCAACTGACCCTGTTACTGCAAAGAGTCAATAGCATGAAAAGACAAATGGAATGGAAGAACACTGTAGATGAAAAGAGACAAGAGTTCTGCCAACCGAACTGATGTGGGATTTATTCAGTTTAAATGAATGAACTATAAAATCAAAACAAAGCAAAAAAATGTAAGAGACAACTGGGGAATATTTTTAAAACAGACTTCTGGCACTCATACTACTAGGGGATCACGACTGTTTTGCTTAATAAGATGATGAAACTTTTCTGTTTCAAAAATTCATATTTTAGATATACATAGAAATTAAAAGGTAGATTGCTTGGGATTTACTTTTGTTTTAATTTAAAGAGAAAAAAAAGCAAAACAGAAAAAGGGGTAGAAACAATACAGAATTTCAGAAAAAAGTAGTGAGAAATCACTATTTGATAAATTACATATTGTCTTCTTAGACCTAGTTGTTAAAGTTACAAAATTAAAGCGTACAAAGTGGACATTCAAACAGTGAGACTGCAAAGAAGTTCAATGATCCAGTAACAACTTAGCAACATGATTATCAATCCTACACACTCAAACATACATGCAGCCATATCCTCTAGAGCACTTTTTATTTTTAAGTCCATTATCTGCTTAGTTATATCCTGTTTCAGGTTGTTCAGTACCTTACTGACTTATTTTGTTGCTGTTATATACTTTTAATCACCTTATATAATTCTGTTGCATTGTTTTTGAGTTTCACCTCATCCATGATCCATGGATCAGCTTTGGTGGAGTTGGGGGATTTTTGGAGGTATTTTGTTACTTTCTTATCTCATTTTTTATTTTTTGAAGGTAGCAAAATACAGCAGAACAAGACAAAACAAAACCATGCAACCGCACTGCAATAAAACTACCACAGAACCTCAGAGCAGGTCACCAGGACACGAGCAATGGGCTCAATAGTACAGCCCATTTTGTTCACATTAGCTGTTCTTTCAATCAAGTAGAGGAAAATGGAAGGAAATATCAAACTTTTAAAAACAGGATATTGAATAAAGCAGTACCGTTAATCAAAACTGAGCAAAACAGTGATAAAAATATTTGCCTTCAAAGAGATGATAGAAGGAAATCCCCCTTACTTGCCATGCTGTATACATTCATCCTCCAAAAAGATACTTAGACCGCCAGTGCCTACTTGCTAATGGTGGGGGGGATGGATCAATGTCTGATTCTTAGCCTGCGCACCGGCAGGGCCCCAGCTGCTTACCAGGGCGGCCAGTAGGCCGCCATATCTCCCAGCGCCCAAAGTTCCACAGTGATGCAGAGTTTAGGAGTCACTGATAGTTCTCACCCTGGTGCACCAGTGACTTGCTAGGCCCCCAGCTTCTTACCAGAGTGGCCAGTAGGCCGCCTGTTCTCCAGCGCCCAAAGTTCCAACATGATGCAGAGTTCAGGTATCGCTGATAGTTCATGCCCCGGTGTGCTGGCAACTTGCCCGGCCCCCAGCTGCTTACCAGGGCGGCCAGGAGGCCGCCATATTTCCCAGCACCCAAAGTTCCAACATGATGCAGAGCTTAGGAGTCGCTGATAGTTCTTGCCCAGGTGTGCCAGTGGCTTGCCAGGCCACCAGCTGCTCACCAGGGTGGCCAGTAGGCCACCTTATCTCCCAGCACCCAAAGTTCCAACATGATGCAGAGCTCAGGAATTGCTGATAGTTCTTGCCCTGGTGTGCCAGTGGCTTGCCAGGCCACTAGCTGCTTACCAGGGTGGCCAGTAGGCTGTTTGTTCTCCCAGCACCAAAGTTCCAACATGATGCAGAGTTCAGGAATCTGCGATTTACTTTTAAATACATTTTAGAAAAAATGGAAAGAAAATATAAACAAAAAAACATGGCAACATTTTTGTAATTGTTGAACAATTAAGAGAGATATACCAGAGTTTACTTTACTGGAACTCGGATTTTGTGAATATTTTAAAAATTATAACAGCATTTTAATGAAATTTAAGTATGAATACAAACACCTGTGCATTGAAAACCAGTTTAGAAATAAAAAGGCAATACAGTTGATGCATTCTCAGTACAATTATCTCCACCCATAGAAAGCATAACCATACTAATTTTCGTGTTTAGTACTCTATTGTTATTCTTTGTTCTTTTGGTGCAAATGTACATATTCCTGACCAATGTATCATATTGTTTTTGATATTATTAAGCTTTATAATAACAGTATCCAAATGCATGCATTTTGTATTTTTGTGGTAGATATCATGAATATATGATTCCTCCATGTAGAGCACCTCCAAGTCAGTCTTCCAAAAATATTTTCTATACTCTTACATTTCATACAAAACAATTTTATGTCAGCATCACAATGTCTGGTACATGTTCCTGTTGGAGTGCCTGCTGTGTTCCCTTTATTCTTTAATTTCCAAGAGGTTGTCTAACTTCATTGAGGTATATTGTCCTGTAAATGGTGAGCTTTTTTTAACCAGTAATCAAACTCAGGACCTCAGCCCTGCCAGGCAGACCCTAAGCTACTGAGCTATACCCCTAGTCCCTGAATGGAAAGCTTTTAAAGTGATCACTCCATACCAAAAGGTGAGTAAGATTGTGTCTCCTCTTAAACTTCACTGCTAATCTTTCTAAAATTTTTCTAGGATTCATTAGTTAACTTTTAGCTGTTAGAAAATGAGTAAAATATGGCAGAGCGACTTGATACTAGTGTTGTTGGTAAAGGTTTATTTCTAGTTGGTCAAATGTATATATTCTGTAATGCTTGCATTTCCTTGCTCTGGGTACAAAAATATTAACTTGAATATTCAGTGTGAAGACATCAAAATATTCACATTTACTTATCTTGGGTGGTCTCTGAGAAAGGATTCAATCAGGTGAATACTTTACTTCTAGATTTCTCTGCCCATTTCCTTGGAGGAAAAGAATTATGTCCAGATCTTTCAGATAAGTGGGGGACTTTTATAAAATAAAGCCTTAAATCTACTACTGAATTATTCTGGTCACTTAGCAGATACTCAAAACATACAATTTCTGCTTACTTAAAAAGCACAATAAGGACAGCGTCTACTGAATGTATCAATTTTTTTGTACCAGAAATTGAACTCAGGACTTTATGCTTGTCAGGGAGACACTTATGCTGCTGAACTGTACCCTTAGTCCCTTAATTTTTATTCAAATTGCTTTCTCAAGGAGAAATGATAAAATATTAAGCATCATCTGAATGCATTCCTATCTGTAGTAGCTTAGAGTATTATAGAATTGAGTGTGGGTAGGAAAATGCAAAAAAAAAAAGTTTTTCATTTTCATTTATGTTTTGAGGTTCTCCTACTCTGAAAGTTGTGTTTTGATAAACAGCAAAGATTGGCTAGAGCGTCTTCCTTCCTTGCCTAAGCAGCTAACTAGCACATAGAAGCTTGATGAGTTCTAACCCTGCTTTCTTCTTCTCCCACCTGGACCTAATTAAATTTAGACGTTTCCTCTATGATTTTTTTCTCTATTTTTTAAGTTAGACACCCAGAACTATCATTTCCACTCATACTTTGTAGTGATGAGATTTTGTCTCATTAACAGCAATTTAATTGTTGATATCCTCAGCCTTTCATTAATCATCTCTACTGCAAATGGGAAACAAGCTTGCTAATATTTCTTTGGGTCCATAACTCCCAACAAGAAAGTTTTTTTTGTACTTGGTCTATGATCTTAAAAATGCAGTATTAGAAGCACACAACTGTCTGTTAGAAGATCGTCCACTAACAGTAATCAACAAGTTCTTTTTAAAAGTTTCTTTGAAATTTGCTGCCAGTTTTCTCCAGTATTTATGTAAGTTTTGAAACTTTTTATGAACTTTAAGTTGCCAATAATATATTTTTGAAGCATATTATGATAATCTAATCTCTTACTGCTGTAAGAAGCTATGTGTTTAATGAACATTCCACTCTCCTACACTGAAATAACTCACTTTGTGTATGCCCAAATAAGTATTTATAAAATAATTCACACATAAACATATTTCAACATTTGGTTGGAATTGGTTCAGTTTTGCTCTCATATTCATACTCAGATCTACATACCTTGCACCTTTCTCTGTCATCTAAATATCACAAGACTCATAATTTTTTGTAATATTTTCTCTTATGAACCATTTGGTCACATTTCTTTTGCTTAGCATGTGACATTTTTAGCTAGCACTGTAGTTCATAAACTCATTCAGTCCTAATTATCATAGCATTTGGTAAAATGGGTTCTGACCTTTTTGGCTTCCTCACTTTAAGTCCTAGGTTGACTGGTTTTCTGAATGATAAAAGACACCTTAATCACATAGTGTCTTATCTTGGATGAGTAGGGTAGAATAACCAGCATCCTTTAACATGGGTGGAGAATTTAACATTATAGTGTTGTATTTATGAACCTTGCTGCATACTGTGGGCAAATGTAGACACTCAGGAGATGTTATACCCCTTTGAGGAAAAAATGGTTCTATGAAATATTGCATCTTTCTGTGTCTGGATGCATTTTTTAATTCCCACTGACTAATAATTCACAATATTACAGATACCTTGCTGAGTGCTGGAGATGGAGGTTGCATAAGAAACTCAATTTTTTCAAAAATTGTATTATAGAGAATGTTGACAGGTGTTGTTTCTCATCTACAGAATATCTCAAATCATTTGATCTCTTTGTCATCTAATTCATTCGTGAATGTTCAAAGGGGATTGGAGGGGGTGCCCTTTTCTTATTCAACGAAGAGATAGTCTCTTTCTTCATAGTTCCATTGGTCTACTCTTTCTCGCACTATGCTTCTGGAAATGCTAGTCTTTTGTGCAGAGGATGATATTGTGAAGGATAGGTGTCATTATTGTTTGTTGCTTCTTTTCATCCTTGAAATATGTTGCCTTAAAATCTATCTGATACTAGATAGTAATTCCACCCATTGGATAGGTGCTACTTCCATGCAGAAGTTTCTGTGTCTGTTCATTATCAATCTCCTGCATCTTTCTATTGAAATTGTGCCACTCCTGTACACTTGTGTAATTTCAACAACACTGATGTGCTCTGTCTTTTGATTCTGGGTTTATTCCATTGAAATTTAATATATTTATTGAAATGACTGTCTTGTGTTTGCATTGTTATTATTTGTGTTTTATGTATCCTTCATTTCCTCTATGATTCATATTTCTACAACTATCTCTTTATTTTATCCATATGACATATTCAGATATTATTTGTTGAATTGATCAATAAATTGGTTTTCTCTGTGAACTTACCAGACTCTTCCAGGTAGCTCAACAACATTTCTCATAGGAACAGGGGTTTCCTGTCAAAGTGTTTCTAAGCCAAAAACTCTCCAGAGATACTCTGATGCTGACATGGTGTGGGATATTTGGGCATACACAAAGGAATTGCTGACCCATATTCCAGCACTGCAACTATTTATAATTGGAGATAGGTTTCCATTAGCATAGTTATACAATACATCTAGAAGTGAACCACTATAAAAGATACTAGAGTGACGGGCTGTCACTGTACCTTTTCTAATGATATGTGCCTATTTTATTCATCTGAATAGAACATCACATTTTCATGAAAATCAGACTGATACTTGCATCCAACACACTCATTTTGATTTCCAAAGCTGCTACAACTACTGAGGGGACAACACAGTGATGACTGCTGCAGTGTCACATTACAGAGTAGCTCATTGTGTGTGTATCCTTTGCACTGGCTCTCTTTCTCTGTCTCTCTCTTTCTCCTCTTCATCTTCTTTCTCTTCCTACTCTTCTTTCTCTTCCTCTTCTTCTCTTCTCTCTCCTGCCTTCTCTCTCTCTCTCTCTCTCTCTCTCTCTCTCTCTCTCTCTCTTATCTCTTTCCCTCTCTTTCTCTCTCTGTTTTTATTGAGAAACTGGGAATCAAACCTAGAGAACTACACATACTCTACCACTGACTTATACCCATGACCTCAGATTAATCTGTATTTGAGGGAAGAGCCAACACTATATATGGGCATAGGTGTGATTCACCACTGGCTTGTCAAAAACTAGATATTCAAATATTGGATCAATGAATAAATTAATGCTATAACATCAAGAAAGTCACTTAAAATGTAAAACCAATATACATATACACTTGGCTTTTTTACATAAGGGAAATATAGCAGAGATGTTTACATTAAAACTTTTGAAATTAGTAAAGCACATATATGGTGCAGGATATTTGAGTATACACAAAAGGAACACTGATTCATGTTGTTATTTCAAGTTATGTTTTTTCTAAAATGGAGAAAAATTATTATATTTTTCAATAAATTTTCTTCATTGCATATTATCCATGTTAAAAATGTATGGTAAATTTTGAAAACCTTACAGATAAGCCCACCACCTAATTTCTAATGATGGAAACAAAAAAATGTATGTGAAGAGAATGGGAGGAAAACAAAAGAAGGAGCATGGACAGAAGAGAAAATGAAAACGGAGACTAGGAGAGCAAAGGGAAAAGAGAGTTTAAGGAAGCATAAAGTCCTCATGATGAAAATCTCTTATTTCTTTTTCATTTGACATTAGTGACTTTATTCATATAGGAAAGATGGAAACACTGGTATCAGTAGGAAGTCCAAAAAATGAAGAGATATTTTTAAATTTGGCCAAGACAAGAGTTAAAACTGAGGCATTAATTGTCAGAAACAAAAGGAAAAAATTCAAAATCAAAATTTACACAGAAGCTCTGATTTCTTCAAAACTTGAGAGGGTGTGTGTGCATGCATTCATGCGTGTGTGTGTGTGTGTGTGTGTGTGTGTGTGTTATTAGGTATTGAACCCAGGGCCTCAGCACTGAGCTACATCCCCAGACTTTTTCATTTTGAGACAGGGTCTCACTAAGTTGTTACATTGCCCAGACTGAGCTCAAACTTGCAACTCTCCTGTTTCAGCCTTCCAAGGCACTGAGATTGGAGGCACGTGTCACCACACTAAGCTTCGAGAGGATTTTTGTATATCTAAGCAAATGGAGTATTTGCTTCTAACTGTGCATAATAACATCTCTTTATTTTCATGTATGATAATTCTTATGCTTTATTTTTGAAAAAGAAAGGTAAATGATTTGCAACTGTAGTACATGTATAACTTAACTCATTTAAGACATTGTAATTTCATATTTACCTCTGACAGTCATTTAAAACTTAAAATTTAAGGAAATTCTACATCTTAAAGATCTATGGTCTCTCTGGACATAAAAACTGTACTGAGTACCAAATGGTCAATTAACTGATAAAATTGAACAGCTTGATTGAACTTCCTTTTATCTGATCAAATTGAAAACTTTATCAAGCAGTTGTCAGTATACATTTAGCAAACTCTGTAGGCAAGTTACAAAGATGATTCTTTGAGGCATTTTATTTCTTTACCAAAATTTTTCATACACAGCATGTATACTTGTACAGCTATTAATTTAACCATCATTGGGCTATTGGAGACTTCTAACAGTGGCTACAAAATATGTTTCTTTTAAAAAGAATAAAAAACATCTGATTTTTCATCAGGGGTTGTTAATAAATTGCCATTACATGTCATGTTTCGTATAAATCAAAGATCCCTAGTTATATCATAGATACAAAGTGTGCTACTCTGAACTGAGTCATGCCTAATATAACACAAAGGTTGGTGATATGAATTTAATGACAAAATTGCTTTTCTTAGGATTCTAGTTAGAACTGTTGCTAAGAACATTTAACTTAGAAAAGAGAATGAAGTCAGAGGACTTTTGAACAAATCACAACTAAATCGAGGCTAAATCATCCTCTTGAAAAAAAGAGAGTTGGTAAACACTATAATTTAAAATTTGTTATAGATTTATGTTTTAATCTTTTACTACCATGGGAATTCTCACGTAATGAATTCTAGTATACTAATGTCTTTTGAAAATAAAGCAAATATATCACAAAGAGATGTTAGAATTTAAATAGAATATTTGGAGTAACAGGTTTCTAAGAGTTGTAAAACATAGGCACTCATAAAACTAAATTTGTTTCACATTGTTTCATTGATTAATTCACATTTCACCTCATTTTTCTGTGGACACTATGTATGGATTTTTACTAATTTTATTGAGGTGTGATTCGAAAATTAAATCATATATATTTAAGGTATATTTTGCCATGTTTGGATATATATACATATATATATATATATATATATATATATATATATATATATATCACTATGAAGTCATTACCAAAATCAAACTACTTAACATACTCATGCTCTCACATACTCTTAAAACAATTATTTAAAAATAAAAAAATTCTTTCTATATGATTGTTTTGTTTTCCATTTTATTTTCAATGAATTTATGATACATAAAATAGACATGTAAATGGTTTATCCAGTGTTACTATGCATACATATAACGATTTGTTTCCATTGACAAACTCGATTGATAAAAAAATTTAATTTCAACAAAAGTTGGTAAAAGAAACCATTGTACACTCTTGTTGTGAATATAAAATACTATAGTCACTTGGAAGACAGTATGGAGGGTCCTTAAAAGGTCAAAACCAGAACTATGATATAATTCAGCAATCCCACTACTAAGCATATGTCTAAAGGAAATGAAATCAGAATGCCAAAAAAGATACTTACATTCTCATGTTCACTACAACACTATTCACAATTGCCAGTAAATGGAAAGAATAAAAGTTTATCAGTCAGGGTTTTCAGGAGGAACAGATTATATATAACATATATTTGCTAAGTAGGGTTCAGCGGCTGTCTGTGGAATGAGCCATGGAAGACTTCAAAATGGCCATCTGTGCAATGAAGAGTCAGAGTGTCCAGTGGAATCTCAAAGGCCTGGAGCCCACTACAGAATCTGCTGCAAGTCTAGTGTCTGAAAGCCAAAGGATCTTTGTTGGAAGGCTGAAGAGTCTTCACTGGAAGCCTAAGGAATGGAGAAGACAAATGCCCGAAACAATGGCTAAGATCAGAGCTCTTCCAAAAACACAAAAATGAAGACTCCCTTTTGTGTTCCTTTTTCATTGCATCCAGCTTACAAGCCTATTTGTTTGGTCACTCTGCCATCCAGGATGGGTCTTTCCTCTTTGCCAATTGATATATCAGAATTAACTATCACAAGAAGTGTCTATCAACGGATTAATGGATAAATTATAAGAAAGTGCAAACATATACAGCATGGTCTACTATCCATCCATGAAAAAGAAAAACGAAATCCTGGAGATCACTATGCTAAATGAAATAAATCAAGAGTAGACAAGCACCTCACGATCTGATTCATGTGAGATCTAAAGAAATTGTTCCCATAGAAATCAAGAGCACAACTGTAGTTAAAGGCTGGGAAGAGTGTGTGATGTGGAGAGGTTGATCAGTGAGCACAAAGTTGCAGTTGGATCCCAGCAAGAATCTCTGGTGTGTTACTGCACCGCGAGGCAACTATGATCAAAACTAATATGCTGAGCACTTCAAACAGCAAGAGCAAAGTAGTGAAAAAGTTCTTACCATAAAGAAATGATCTTGTTTGAGGGTACACAGGTTTAAACTGATTTAAATATTACATAAAATATACAAGTATAAAAACATTATGTTACACTTCTAATACTGATACTATTTATGATTGTGTGCATCAGATAAAACTAGATTTGAAAATTAATTTCATTTGAACTTGATACCACAATTAGCATACTAGGGACAGGTTTTAAAATGGAGTACAATAGAGATGAAGTGGTTACACACAAGGTGTTTTTATGGTAGTAAAACTACTCTGCCTTATATTGTAATGGTGAACATATGACATTACGCTTCTATCAAAACCAATAGAACTGCACAGCATAAAGAGGGAATTCCAACTGTTATGTATGTTTAAGTGTGTAAGATAGATAACCATACTACTAAGTTTTTTGTTGGATTATCGAACAGAATGGCTTGCACTGTCATTGTTTGATTGTCCACTTTTTATGCTTTGATTTTGTGACTTGACTATTTCTAAAATAACAATATGTAATCTATGAACTAGTGTTTTCTTAGCAATATTTTTTTTGAAATTTTGTATTATTTCTACCCTTTTTCTGTTTTGCTTTTTTTCTCTAAAAATGAGGGAATTCCAATTCCAAGTACACAGTTTCATTAACAATATTTCACTGATCTTCATTTATTAATTGAACCACATTAATGTTAATAGAGAAACCTTTGGACACGAGGAGAAGGAATATGTTGGCTGTCTCTATGTGATATGCTCAGTTTTTCTGCAAAATTAACACTGTTCCAGAAGCATATAATCTATTGATTAAACAAAGAGCAAAATATACTTTGTGTTTATAAAGCAGTTTCCTTTCTCATTTATGAATAAATTCTCCACTCATTATTTCAATCTGTTCTTCAGACCATATTTCTCTTTTATGCTTGTTGATATGCATTGTTTTATTCTACCACTCTATAGTTCTGTGTGGGTATTTTGTATATTGTGTACCTTAAATTATGAATCTACAAATGAAAATTTCTTTCCCCTATGCCTTGTTCAGCCTACAGAGCATGATTACAATTAGCAATGACTTTTCCCAGTAGATTTTCTTTAGTATTCACAAATTACTTCTTCCAAACTTAAGAAGAGTTGATTATTACCTTTCTAACTGATCGGTCTTGAACAAATACTGTACTAATGATTCTGATGGTGATAGTAAAGTTAGATGATAAAATCACTGAAGTACAGTTGAGGGAGAATACATCCAACTATGAGCAAGGGCAGGCCTCATGTGGCAGAAACCAGGGAATAACTGGAATGTGACTATAGCAGTGAAGGGGCAGGCAATGTGATAGTCAAGTCAATTTGAAAGTCTTAAGAAGTGGCTGGCTGAATCTCCACGCCTGAGTAAGGTATAAAGTGCTAAAGATAATGACAAAGCCAAATAGGTTTATTAAACTAAGTTCATTTTTTGACATGCTGGTTAATTCCAGCCTCTTGCTCATTGTAAGGTAAGCACTGTACCACTGAACTACCCTCACAGCCCTAACATAATCATTTTACTTCTTGATGTTTCTATGGAAGATATCTGAATTTTTTCCTGTGGTATGATAGATTTTCTTTTTAAGGTTTTAATATAACTTTGTGATTAAAAGATTTTGTCTCAAAATTCCCCAAAAGCAATTGAAAAGGGAAATATAATTTCAGATACATAGTATGAAATTACTTCAAGAATTCATTCTCTTTATCAAATGGTAAAGTTAGAGACAACAGTAAGAATGACAGTCTACTCACATAATCTCCAAAAACTGGAAAACAAATAAAAGCTACATTCAGTTATTTTATTCTCAAAAGGGAACAATCTGTAGTATACTTTTTTTTCTAGTAAGTGGAAAATTAAAATGCATTTCCCAGGAATATGTCTTCTATCATGTATCCAAGACAGTGTCAGTTAGCATGTTCTCTGTAATTTACTCTAAATCTTCCATTTTGAAGGTTGACAATATACTGGTGTTTCTCACCTATAAATCAGAAACACTTACAAATATGCTTGTGAACAGTTTATTATTGTTGCAATGTTTTGAAACTCTGTATCCGTTACTATGAATATGTGATTATGCATGTACCCCTAAAGCCAATTATTGAGGATAACATAATTATCCAGGTTCACAACAAGTTATGTGAATCTGTGTAACTGATGAGAATAAAACTTCCAGGTGTATGGATATTGTTCAGGCTCTATGCTTGAGCCAGTCTCTTCAGGTGCCCCTCAGATGTCTTCTTATAGAATCTCATTCAAAGTCATTGCAAGATGAAGAAATTTGCCCTAAAACCAAAGTTTATTTTCACTGATGGATTGGAGAACAATTTCCTTCTACTTTATACATCAAGGACATGCATAGAATACAGGATTTGACAGGAGGAAGCATAAAATACAATCACCTTGCAATCAGAACACATGGCCTTTGGCCTCAGCTGTGCTATTCTGTGTGATTTCTGAGTAGCTGCTTAAGGCCTTTAAAAATTCACCAAGCTCAACCAACTTGTTTTATGGTGGTGGAAAATTAAAATAATGTTGGCAATCTAACAACACATAATTAGGAGAAAGAGAAGAGGCTAAAATCAATAAAGACATTTAAATCATTTGCTACTACTCAAAATACTGTGGGCATGGCTTTAATTGGGGCTATTCTCACTGATGATTCTCTACTACCTTTTACTACCACACACCATGAAACAAGTGTCTTATAAGTCATAGCTTCACTTCATTACCTCCAATTTCTCCTTAACTCACACATGTTTTTCTTCTATATACTATTTCACCAATAAAATTTTTCCTAGCTTTGCCAATGACTTCCTTGTTGCACAAATATGGAAACAGTTTTAAATTCTGTGTTCACTGATCTCTCAGAAGTATTGACCAAAGTGCTTAAATTCCTTTTGTTGAAGCTCTTCCATCTCTTAATTTTTGGTGCAATAATTTTCCTCATTGATCTCTGGCTTCTCCTTTTGCAGCTCTTTGGTGAGCTTATATACATCGAACAACTTTTTAATCTTAGATTTCCTCAGGCCAAGACTTTAATTACTCAATTATATGTTAAGGAATGACTAATCAATATCTTCACCTGTATTTGTTCTCAGACCTCCACAGTTATAACAACTGGCTGGAAACACTCATCTTGTCATCTGCCAGGCACAGGAGAGTGCCCTGCTTACCATTCCCTCTATTGTACTTATTGCCATTACAATATGTACACTCATGTATCATATGGCAAGGTTTCTGTGAATGACAGACCACACAAATGAAGGTGGCCTCAAAACATTAAAGTGTAAAGCTAGGCATGGTGGGACATCCCTGTAATCCCAGTATTCAGGAGGGTGAGGCCAATAGCAGCTAAATAGTGAGAACATGTCACAAAGAACTAAATGAAAACAACAACAAAAATGGAATGAAAATTTTCTATCATCTAATATGTATGATGTATTTTATATGTTTAGATAAATGTACAGAGAGAGAAAGATGATATATTTGCACAATAAGCAGTTAGCATTGTGTTACAGTTGCCTGTAGTATTCAATATGGTAACATGCCAATGGATGTGCTGTCTAGGGGCAATAGTTTATAACACATAGCCTGGCTACCTTGTGGATGAGCTGCCCAGGGATAAGTGGAGAAGAGAGGACATAGATGACTATTGGTGCAAGTTGATATTAAAGCAACTAGAAATGAAAAAGCTGTTTGAAAGAATGTATCAAGGGGGAAAAAGGGCAAAATTCAGCTGAAATATATGGGCTTTGGTAGAAATATCTTGCTATCTTTACAAAGATGATTTTTTTCCTTTGCTCTGTTGTTTTTTGTTTGTTTGGTTTTTTGTTTGTTTGTTTTTGAGGCAGAACAAGAGACTTTGAACTCACTATGTAGCCAAGGCTGGCCTTCAACTCAAAGCCATCCTCCTGTCTCAAGCTCCCAAGAGCTGGGAATTACAGATGTGTACCACCATGGCTGGCTTAAACAGATGATTTTAAAATGTAGTATCTAATGTTACAGACAGCTTTAGGTGATGAAATCACTTATTTCTATGTAACTGTAAAGGCTGATGAATTTCTAATTTCTGTTGTAAAGGCCGTTAATTCTGCAATGAATGGGGAAGAGTAGAATATTGGACTTTTTCAATGAAAATTCAATGACATAACATTGTTAGTGTACTAATTTCCCCTTAATGCAGACTTTCAGATGACAACTAGCAATCTCATGAATACACAGAATTTTACAAGTCTTTCTAATAATATATAATATCTGAAATAAAATAGTACATTTATTTTAGAATTTTTATGATGAGAACAGTTTCCCTGTATGTATTTGACATCTGTTTTTAGGACCTAAAAGGGAATGAGTAAGCAAGCAAATTGTGTGTGTGTCTGTCTGTCTGTGTGTGTGTGTGCGCGTGCGTGTGTGCACATGTGTGCATGTGTGTCCTCCTGAATTTTAGTTTAGTGAAAATCGCGGATGTTCATTACAATTTCTTTAGGGCTGACACTGCATATAAATTGTCTATTTGGGTTATAGTGATATTTAATCCTAGGGGAGCAGAGGACACAGATTCAGATGCATTCTGTTGTGATGATATCTTTGGTTGTGAATTCTTCCATTTGGAATTCATAATTACAATGTCCCTATACTGAGGTTATTCTCAACCCTCAACCCTCTGACAAATCTGTCTACACAAAACGGCAGCTGGTCCACTGGCAATTGAACTGCTTCTGGTGACAGAATTTCATGATGTTTTTTAGTCTCTGAAAGAGAGCAGCTGCCCAGAGCTTCATAAGCTCTGTGCATGGGGAAGTTTGCTCACATTTTCTCCAGGGACAAAGTGGCTGCGTGGGGTGAAAATCTACGGGACTTGTCAGGTAAACAGCCACCTCATGAAAAATGCTCCCTTGCTGATTTTAATTCTAACTTGTAGTAAAATTTAAGCATCATTAATGAAGGAAACCTTGAAATGAGGTAGATAAAAAAATCAAGTTCATACAAAGTAATTTTAACTGAACCACCAATTGAGACTGTGGCTATTTTTTTTACATTATAGAGCAGATTTGAAAAAACACAGGTGGTGTAAAGACAGTAACTAGTACTCTACATGGAATTAATTTTCTTAGCACATTTTCAGGTAAGATTTTATGAAAATAAATTTCTCAAAAGGATTGAAAAAATACAAAGGAATAGTTTGAAAGAGATCATTTGTGATAATGAAATAGTTCTCTATTATGATTAGGGTAGTAGTTATGTAAACCTACATGTGTGATAAATCAGTATAGAACTATATGCAAACATGGTACAATTGTCATTTGCTTGATGTCAGTATTGTATTGTACTTGGTGGTATGTAATCTTTGGAGGAAATGAGATGATGACTGAAGAAGAATTCTCTGTATTTTCTTGGGAATTTCCTGTGAAACTGTAACTATTTTAAAATAAAAATTAAATATAGAGAATAGTACATACAATTAAAAAGTTGATTGGGATGTATGATAGCTCAGTAATAAAGTACATGTGAGCCCCGGGTTTGACTCCCAGTTACAATAGACAGGTAGATAGATACATAATTACATAATTAAATAAATAAACCAGCAAATACGTAAGTAATCAAGAAGAAAAACAAGTTTTTATGCATTTTTCAGAGAAGCAGAAGATAGTAGTACACTATTAGATGGCTACTGAACATTCAGTTAGTAAATATTTCCACATTCTGATTAGAAACGTGTGATTACAAATCTCAATTATGGAGAATTCAACCACGAAAAACTCTGGGTGGGGAGGAGAAGAAAAAGTAAGTACAATTTCCTCAGATTGGGACAGATGGTGTCATATACAGTGACTGACAATGGAAGCCAGTGTGTATGGAGCTGAGTGAATCAGGAAAGATACCAGAAGATTGTTATGGTTTATATATGGATGTAACTCCAAAGCTTCAAGGACTCATAGGTGGGTCTTTGGGAAGGTGATTGGATTATGGGGGCTTGATATTCATCTGTGCACTCACAGCAGACTTGGCTCTGGTCAGGGGAGGTCGGTCTCTTGAGACTTGGCCTGGAGGGTTTATCTCTCCCAGCTCCTCCATGTTGATTCTCTGCTTCCTGCTCTCTGCCATTAGTTGCTTCTCCTTTGCACACCAGTCTTCCACACTAACCATGCCCCACTTCCTTGCAGCCATGCAACTAGGGACTGAAACATATGCAAACTGTGAACCAAAAAGAAAAGAAAAACCTCCCTCCTCCAAATTGTGGGTGTAGATTATTTTGTCTCAGTGATGAAAAGTAGCTAAGACAGAGATAAAGTCAGAGAAGTATGAAAGGGCCAGATCATGTCAGGACTTTAAATGAGAGGCAAGAGTTGTACTTGAATAGCAACTGGGGAACTTTGAACTTGAGTATTACATGATTTTGTTTACCATGGAGGCAAATCTAGTTACTTTTGCTTATACCATAGTGTGTGACACAGGATATATGCTTTTTTAAATAAAATGTTGATTTAATTAATATACTATGCTTCTTGAGAAATGCAAAATCTTGTTCCCTTTGGCTAATAATTTCTTTTAACCTTCTTCTAGGCTTTCCTTCTGTTCCAAAGCTGTACAAATTTGAGAGTTGCTTCTTCATCAACAGTCTTGGTAACCACAGAGAACTTTTGGTACTTCATAGTTATAGGCAAACTTTAGATGCATGAGAGAAATCCACTGAAGATAGTAACAGATGATATCCATCTGCTGGAGTTTGCTTTAAAGTGAGTCATTCTAGAATGAAAACCTTGACAAACAACCTGGAAACACTACGCTTGGCTTTTCTGCTGCCTATCTATACTCTTAACATCTGCAGCCATAATTATTCTTTCTATTCTTGTTTATCAGGATCCTGTTATGTTCTAGAAAACTCTCTAAGAACTATAAAGGTGTTGAGTAATTATGCAAATAAGTTATTATTTAATGAAGTCAATATTTCATGTGGATAGTAGGCAACATACAAAAAAGTAAAATTAAACAGAAACCACAAACTAAAATTTGGCATAATAAGTACTTTCATGAAAATAAAGTAAATGATGTGGTAGTTACAGGGAGAGGGGAGCTATATAAAATTAAAGGTGTGTGTGGTTTTCAGAAGTCTCTCTGAAGGACTATAAATCTGAGAATACCTGAAAAGATATATCTAACCCTCTACCAAATTCAGCTATAGCAGCAAAGGTGAAAGAGTAGGTATAATAAAAGTACATACCAGGGAACATTTGTATTTATACTTTCAGTTATCATCTAAGTGTTCTTTGAAATATCTGGGAAAATGTTGAGATATTACTTTGTTAACAAGATTGCAGAAATATTTCTGTCATTTTCCTACCAAGACAAGACTTTCAGTGTCTCCTTCTTCAAGCTCCTGCATAAGTTTGATGCAGGGAATCCTTAGTTCTCTGTACCATTACTTTAGTGTGATCATTTGCTTAAGTGTATTGAGATGCCATGATAACAACTTGTATAAAGTTCTTACTCAAAATTTATTAAGAACTACTGAGAAGAATATGTAATAAATCCTCTGTTAAAAATAACTCTATTGTTTACTTTTTATATTGCTGAAACAAAATACTTGGCACCCAAAGTTAAAGGAAGAAAGGTTTACTTAGCTCACAGTTTGTAGAGATTTCAGGCCATAGTCAGCTGGCTCCAAGATAAGGTAGTATGGTAGAGGGGCATCCCAGCACAGGACAATGAACCAATCACAAACTCTAGATTGAGTACCCTCTGAAAAGCCCAACCCCCATGATGAACTCATGAGGCTTTAGGGGGACATCCAGACACAAACCATTACAGCAACACTACTGATAAATAGGTTTCAAAAGATAAGCAAAAGGAAAGTGCTATGATAAACGTATATACTTTTGAGTCAGCTTATTTCTTGCTTTTTGTTTTTGTATTCTGTTAAGTCAGAATTTAATTATATTATAAGGATCAGTATGTAACCATAATCATGTAAAGCTAGTTCCAAAGCACAGAGATTCCTGGAAGAAGCTACATGGTCTGTTAGAGTGACTGGCTGCAGTGACCAACCTGAATCTTAGCCCTTTATCTGTCATGAAAATTTAGGGAACTTACAAAACTTGTTGAGCTTTAATTTCCTTATTTTTAAGATGGTAGCAATCATAAATACATCATAAAATTGTTATAAAGTTAGAAGTCATCCTATAAAAGACCTTCATTGAAAATGACATTATAATCAATAGTAATCCTTGACTAAAGCTATTTTTATCATTTTCCATGCATTATTTTTGAAATGTGGGAATTGTTTAAGAATTTGTAAGAGTATTCCAGATGATCAGGCTCTGATAAGCTCCTGTGAGGGCTTGTTAGCAAATACTGGAATCAGAAATGAGGTGATTATAGAGCCTAAAAATAGGTTTTCTTAAAGGCATTTGTGAATTCTTTCATCTCCGTGTTGTGAGGTTGGTTATAAGACCAATCCCATTGGAATAATTTGCTGGATTCCTCTCTTTATTTCTTGAATAATGTATTTAAATAAATGTTCAAGTTATGGTTCATTTATTTGTGCTTATAGTAAATATTTCTTAGATCAAAAATACTTCCTGGGCCCAGTCACTGAATGCTTGTCTACCATGTGGGAGACCCTAGGTTTGATCCCAACAATCCAAAATAAAATTTTATCTAAGCATTGAAGATAACTGATGCAAAAGCAATAATTTGGACAGAAGAATTACCCGGTATCACTTTTTCTTAGAACTGATTTTCATCACTGACTACCTTGGGTTCTTGCTTAGAAGAAAGAAAACAAAAGACTCCAGTTTAGGTAGGTGCTGGAGACACTCTCTGATACAGGGAATCAGGCCATCCACCTACAAAGGAAGGAGATCAGATCTTAAGAATTAGCCAGCGAGCAGGAGGCTTATTGATTATTATTTTAGTCCCAGAATCTTTCAGGCTGAATGATGGTTTCCTTCCCAGGAAAGGACTGTGTCTGTGAGGCTCCAACTTTCCTGCCATCCAAGTTTAGTCCAATAGTTGAAGGCTTCTGGGCTTAGTTGAAAATCCCAGATATCCCATATCCTTGCATGCTCATCTTGAATGGAATAAAGATATGTAAATTCAAGGCTAATAAACCGTTTATTGGCAACTTTTAGACAGATACTCCCTACATGATTAACATATGTATATGATTACAATATCTATTTGCTGAACCAAAAAGAGATTGGTCCAAGATTTATAGTAACAAAGAATGCAAAATGAAAGTCAAAGCCATTTCCTTTTAGGTACCTACAGAACATTTATCTGTAGGTGCAAGTGAAAAGTTATGGTTCATAGTAAAAATGGCGTTTACTTTTCTGGCTGTCCCAGGAGAAAACACAAATCCTGCTTTTAATGTGGAGCAGGTGATTGTTCAGGACTTTGGCTGTTTCTCCATCCCTGTGGTGATCCTTAACAAGTTATTCTCACCCTGAAGACAACTCCTAAGATGGCCAGGGTGAGGGTTAAACACCACAAGAAACTGATAAAACAATTTGACTTGTGTCTCTGATGAAAGAATTCAGAAAAGACACTTAAGGCATCAAATAGTGTATAGGTAGAATTTGTTGCCAAATGATAGATCCTCAGAGTGTGTGAGGGCATGACGGTGCTATGTACCAATATGGCAACTGAACTAAATGAGTTCTTAGCTTGTGTTTATATGGTTTACTGGGTCTTTCTTATACTATTCTTCTCTTGCTCTGAGGTCCTTGTTTTATAAATAAAATAAACTGTGTTTACCTCTTGGCAGAGAAGTAGGTCCCTGTTTACTCCTTAGGTGGATGTCTCCATGTAGTTTATGTTGACATCTTCAGGTTTTTCCAACACCTCCCTAATAGTCTGAACTTTCTGTGGACCCTGGACCTTATTAGAGTACTTAGAGGTTGTTACTACTTCTTGGGCTAAAATTTTAAACTACAAGTTTGGTTGGATCTAATCTATTAGCCAAAGAATTAAGAAAGAGAAGAGAAAATTTCCTGTGTGCTTTGTTTTTTAAGTATACCCTAGGAACTTATGGGCTATGTCTCTCAAATGAAAAGTTTCAGTAAATGGTTGTATAGCTATTTTATTTTCACTTTACTGTGAACCAAGTCTAAGCCCTTAATTTTATTTATAATCACATTCACATTTAATCCTTATAATACTCATTTGAGGTGTGTACTGTTATTATCTTATAGAAGAGAAAAACAAGAGTCAAATATTTGAAGAGACTGCTGAAGGTCACAGCTAGTTGACCTACACCATAGAGTTGTTATAAAGCTCATCAGCTTATCAGAGTGGAACAAATATTTTTCCACTCTAAGATTAGATCTCTGGGAAATGCTTCAGTACAAGTTTTACAGTGGCTTGACTTGATTTGTATTAATTCTTCAAATTTACAAATAACTGTGTAAGACACATTTAAGGGTGCATCTGGCCAAGATATATGGGGAGGAAATACGTGTAATTGAAAGATGGGGATGCCTAGGACCAATGAAAGATGCCAAGTTAAAAAAGTAAATGCGTTTCTCCGCATCACAATTGAACAAGGGTCAAATTGGGTTGTGAAAGGGTGTGAAACACACAATCCACCCTAAAATTCTCTCAGATCTTCTAGAAGCTTGGTACAAAATCTAGAGACTCTTCTGTGGAAATAAAAAAAGAAACAGCAGCAGAATGTAGATATTCCAAAGCAGAAAGAGAAAAATAGCTATTGATAGAGAAATTGAAGAAGTAGATACACAGATGGATCTTTTCCATTTATATAACTCTAAAATTGTGCTTAACCGAAAGTCATTGAGAAGAACTTTATTATGGACTTTAAAGGAACATGATTCATTAATATGCCATTTGAGAAATTGGTTATATGTTTGATTTATTCAATGCTAAATGTAATGCTGAGGTTATTTAGTAAGCTCATAGCTGAATGGGACATACAACTACGCATAAGGTAGTTTTGTTGCTTGTAAAAGGTAGAAGGCGTTATGAGCAACTCATAGGAAGGAAAGAGAAGTTCCTTTTAGATGTTAACAGGATTATTGCAAGAGGAAACATGGAGTAGAAATCAGCCAGCATAGTAATGTGAATAATTAGGGGTGTGCATAGAAGTGATGAATGATGGATATGTTGGTTTTTTTAATGAAAGATGAATAAAGAACCCTCTTCCTCCAACTTAGAAGAAAAATGACCATACTGGTTTATGTAATAATAAGTGCACTGCCTCTCTACCCATATACCCTGTCACACATTTGGAGGAAAGTACTAAGTTTTTGTGTGTCAAGCCCTTTGAAGCTTGTACCAAGTCTCTCAGAATATTAAGGGATGGGATCTCTTCTTTGAATAAAGCAAAGGTAAATGAAACTAAACTTGTTAGGAGATGTTGACTTCTTTTAGAGACATTAAGTGAAACCACACTTTGAATTTTATATAAATGCTAAAGTGCTTATGTTGCACTCTAATATAGCCCCCTGAGAAATGACAGAACTGCTGCGTGAATGGTAGAATGTGCACATAGATCGAAAGGGAGGAATAGCATGTGGCCAGGAGTTAACAATGAACCCTGTACTCTTGGAAGTTAAAGTGAAGATACCTTTCTCTAGCATGGCACATAAATAGTGGTGCTTCCTATGCTAAATGGACTGTCTGAGTTTGGATAATGGACATTTCTAAGGTGGTCCATAACCAAGAAGAGGGCCTCTTCCCCTGGTTTATCAGTGCAGTGTAAACTCAGAATATTTTAAACCACATATCATCAGAAACATGACTCTAATATTGATTGAGAGTGAATCTTTTCATACCTTTTTAAAGAAGCATTTGAGGCCAATTTAATTTTAAAATTTTGAAAAATTTTATCTACATTTTCTCCCCAATTTTTGTATAATGCTTGTAATTCTTTATATCTATCACAAGACTAAATCAAAGAAGCACATGGCACATGTTGAATACTTAAAGTAATTCAGAGTTAAGATTGTCATGCTATCAAGACTAAAAATGTTGTATTAAAGGCTTACAAGGGAAATATTTATCACAGGACATATAATTTATAAGATTATGTTATAATGTTCACATAAAGAGTCAAATGCAAAAGAATGAAGGAGATGCTCCACTCACTGGAGACGCAAAGAATTCAGCTGAGGGCCTGGATCCCATGGCAGTGCCCTGCATGAGTCCAGCTGAAGATCTAGAGCCCATGACCATGTCCTCCACTTCTAGGTGGAGGCCTAGAGCCCATGACAGTGTCTCATGCAAGTCTGTATAAAGGACCTGCACTGAGAAGGTCCCATTGCAAGTGTGGAAACTACAAAGTCTGTGTCAGCAGGATGAGGAATCTGCACTGGAACCAGCAAGTGAAGCTCAAGGTAAGGACCAGAGCTCCCCCAAAGAGAACCACAGTCATCCTCAGAGACTACAAGGACCTAGGCTCCTCCAACAATGAGGATAGCGGAGTTCGTATCAGGAAAGCCAGTGCAAAAATCTTCTGCAGGACCATCAACAGCATACCATTTCCCCTACAGTTCTGCTTTCATGCTGTTGGCAACAATCCTCATGTGGGCCCTCCACACCCAGCCCCACGCTGATCTAGTTCAGGTGGGTATTATAAGTTGACTATTAATCCACCACATGTAACAAACTCAGGGAAGGGGGTAGGCCACTCTGTTTTCCCTTGCATGGTGGCCCACCCTCACAATGTAGGGTCTATTTATTTTCCTACATTTAGTTAACTCAAACTTGCTCTGCATAGCCTGTCTCTTTTCCTACCTTTAAGAAAACATTACTACTATTAAAAAAGAGAGAGGAGGAAGTAAAAGGTATCTTGATAAATGCATCTCAGTCATTTAATGGAAGATTTTTAGGAGAGAAAGTATGGTCTATTTGCAGAACTTCAAGAAAGATGCTTGACACAAAGTATTTCTTGCCCAATTTTGATAAATGTACAAAAAACAGAAGAGAGAACTGGGTTGAAGAGTTAGAATTTATCAGCAGATGCATGGAAATAAAATCCATGAGAATATTTAAAGGAGAAGACAAAAAATTCTTATCAACAAAAGCATCAACACTCAGCAGAGAAGTGAACCCTTCAAAAGCAACAGAGACATCAGAATAACAGGACCAAACAGAGAAATGTAGTGTTATGTAAATCAAGATACTAATGTTATGAAGAAAAAAGTTATTACATTACCTGACTCCTATAATATTCTAAATTAAAACAAGAAATGAAGCTTGTTAGTTAGACTTAATGATTGGGATGATCTCAGTGACCTTGAAAAGCAAAATTTTAGTGTTCAGTTAAGACCTAAGCCAAATTATCGTGGGTTTTGGAGTGAATAAAACTTGAAGACACAGATAAAGGAAATGTAGGTCACATTTCAAGAGTTTTGATGAAAAGTAAAGTAGAAGTCCATTATAATACCTTGAGAGTAACGTGGGTCTCAAAATTGCAGTACGAAAGCCATGTTGAGAATTTATAACAAAATTACATCTTTCTGTTTTAAAATTTAACTTTTTTTACTTAAAAGGCAATATTTTGGGTAGTATGACAATGAGTACAATTTTATACTAGGTTTCATTTATTCGCCTTAGATTTATATGGCAATAAAAAATAAAGTAAGTGCAAAATTATTACAGTAAAATATACATTGCCATTGTCCACTGCCAAATACACTCCTTCACTTCAAACACATATGTCTCATCATTCTTGCCACTTCCTGAAGCAATTCTGGAAGTCTTTTTTTGTGCCGTTAGGTGTACTGTAGTGACTGTCTTGATGTTCTGTGTCAGTTCGATCCTTTTACCTTTCACGGTCATTTTAACTATGGGGAAAAACCAGAAGTTGCAAGGTGCCAGACCCGGTGACCAACGGGATGAGGACACGCTGTCATGTTTTCATGAGCTTGCCCTCTCACTGGATGTTACTCAGCAGCAGCATTCACTGTGATTTAGATCCCACATGCTAGGGCCATGAAAGAGGAAACCCAGAACTGATCCAGAACATGGCAAGAAGGATGGGATACATGATCCAAAAGAGGTTGGATGGTGGCGGGGAGGAATGACAATGTGTCTTTTACCGTAATAATGTTTCCATTTAAATATTCACTGTATATTTTGATCATACCGCATGTTGAGCACCTTCCATAAGCCATTAACTGGGCTCCTTGCTGTTGGTCATGGAGATGTAGAAGACAGTATCATCAATGTCACAAAGTTCAAAGACTGAGAAGTTCACATAGTTATGTATCAGAGCTTCTGGCATTCATACCAACCATATTTGCTCCCAAGTTTAAACACAGCAATGCTGCAGCTGTGCTCTGGTTGGAAGAAAAAGCCATAAGTCTGTACACATAATGATGTTAAGGCTACGAGTGCTTGAAAAGATCTGGAGCATACTAGATTGCTTATCTCAATTCTGATTCTGTCCTCTATTTCAGTAAATTGATTTCCAAGTCTTAAGTTAGGGAAGACTTCAGGAAACTGAAGAAGCTATTGACAAAAAACACAAGACTATGGAGTTCTTTTGAAACCATGAGCAAGCTCTACTGTATCAGCAGCAATGTTAATAATGAAAACAAATCCAAAGGAGAAGTTTTCACATGATAAATATCACTTAATAGCACAGGTTTCCTTTGTAAGTACCCAGGAATTCCCCCACCAGTTCTTTCACATATAATTGAGGATAGAGTGTTTGTAGAAGTCTGGGATTAAAAACTTGAAGGTAAAAAAAGTAAACAGTAAAATACAGGTGATTCTTGGTATTTAATTTGAATTAAATATAACCCTAGAAACACATCTCACATATGCAAAAAAGTAACTACAGAACAAAGCAGATCTAAATATATGTCAGTGCAAAATAACTAAAAATAAACAATTCTAGGTAGACAAACAGAGAAAGTCTTGAGGAAGACATATTTGACTATAGTTGAAAGATATAATTAACTGGTAAATTGTCGTAATCTAGGTGTAAAAGATTTGTACATAATGCCACCAAGTAAATAATTGTTACAGGAGGTAACTTCAAAATATAAGAGGCAAGAATATATCACCCTTGATATATGAAGGATTATTGAGCTGAAGTCATTTAAGAAGTAGATACAGTTAAGCTCTCTGCTCTCCCTCTATTTACTACAAAGCAGAATATAGATTTACAAAGATCAAATTTTCCTTCCCCTCTACTACAGGGAGAAGAAAGATTAACTACTGAAGACCACTTTAGACCTTTATAAACCTAGAGATGGCGATTAACTACTGAAGACCACTTTAGACCTTTATAAACCTAGAGATGGCAATACAGGAATCTGTATTAACAGGCTTTACAAAGTAGCCTTTATTTACCAGTAATTTTCGTTTTCCATAATTTGCAGGTTATGGGCACTCAAATTCTTTTACTTTGTCTTGTCACTTCAAAAATGTACTGTTCTTTGTTGAAGATGATATGAGAACTAGAACTCCAAGCCACCTCCTAGAGATTGATTCCCTGAGTGCCTCTTGTATATACATGAACAACATATGTTTATAAAATTCTTTGTTTTCCTCTTGTCAATCTCTGTTTTCTTACAAGGATCTATTCCAACTAGCAATATATGAGGATGGAATAAATAAATAATTTTCTTCCCCTAAAGGAGTACATTGAGTCAACTCAAAACAAGGGCATCAATGGGAGAAATGGGGTTAATTTTTGATGCTTCTCCACAAAGACTTCCAGCACTGAAAGGATGTTCTGTCCTGAGAAAGCACCAGAAGGAATTGCTTCACAGGGTAGAAGCAATGGATTGATTGTAACTGAAATGTGGGAATAAGAGGAAGAACTGCAGCTTGCAAGGGCCCCCTGAATGGAATTTGAATTTAACTTAGAAAACTGCTACTTGACCTCAACATTTTCAGGCCTAAAAATATACTCATATTTTTTAACCTTTTTCTAGATTTCATTCATCTTTAAATCATCACAAAATTACACACTCATTTCTATTTGCATTTGTGTGCCCTGGATAAAGCTTTGATTCATAGCACAGAATAAGAATCAGATCAAGCAGTATTTAGAATATGGGTTTTATATTTTCAAAGAGATGTACAGTTTTCAGTTTAGAAAAATGTTCCTATGAGATGTTCATCTTTTACCTATTTTTTTTTTCATTTAAATTGGAGTTAAGCTATTTTTTGTTATTCAGGCATAAAACCTTTAAGAGAATTTATATTCCTTTGAAATGTACATGATGCAGTAATATACACTTCAAGGTTTAAAATTTTAAAATAACGTTACTAATTATGAAAATTATAAATTTCCCCTTGAAGGGGATTTTAAATGTTTAATTAGCTATATTAGTTGACCATATTTAACTAAGATAAAGGTCAATTGAAAGGTCAATTTTATTTTTTCTGAAAAGTAGCTAAAACATTTGAGATAAATTGTATTAGAAACCAATTTTCTTCAATGTTTGTAGTCCCTTTTCAATATATTTGAAATGTTAAACTCAAGTGTATTTTTAACTTGGTTTTATTTATTTTTGTTCCAGTAATGATTTTCCACTTTGATGAGATCACAGAACTGTCTCTTCTCTGCCGAAGGTATGGTTATATTTTAATATAACTTTCCTCTAATTTGAAGGCCCAGAAGTTATATATGTGGAGAAAAGCTGGTGGATAATCATCAGAACCTGGGTAGTTTAAAATTTTCACATGTATATGATGCTATTGTCTAGCTCTGAAATTTTTATTGAAAATTTATTTCTATGCCATTTTCCAACAACAGAAAATGTTTACTACTCACGCATTGTCACTGGGGTATTTTGCGTTGAGGTGGTGAAACAGTACAGAAGTGTTGCCTTTTACAAATCAGCAACTAGGCATGAAATCAGTCTCAGTTTTGTAATAAGTTTCTATTAGCATTCAGAAAATGCAAGTACCCTAAATCACATGTATCTCAAAAGTGGCAAAAAGCAACATATCTTCAGTATTCACTGCCTTTCTGCCATAAAATAAAAAGGACAGACATTTACAGCAGCAGAAGATATTGTCGCCAACTGTTTGTGAGAATTTTTCATTAGCAGAGCTGTGTAAACATCCTTCAACAGGCTCACCATAAATGGGGGTCAAAGAGCTTTCACTGGTTTTAAAATTCTGCTTACATTAAAGCTGTAATGCAATGGCAATCTTTTCAAGCATGTGTGAAAAGCTTGAAACTATTCCCTTCCTGTGTGCTTGAAAGCAGATATATTCCCCCTGTTCATAATTTCGGTAATACCTATGTTAAGTGGGAAAAAGCATCCTGGCTTGCCAGTGATTTAAGGATGATGCATTTGCAGACGATGTCTAAAAAGGTTGACAAAAACAGTGTTCCATAAACCCTTCCTATTTTTTGGTTCCTGTTTTTTTCCAAATTGAGCTATAAACACAGGAGGACCACTGATATGTATAAATGTGCTAAAGCTCCTAAGCCTTGTTTACCTATTCCTAACTCCTCTAAGGGGGTGTCTAGCCAAACACCAAACATGGAAAGTGACTGTCCCCAAAAAGCCTTATCAATTAAATGAGCCTGTATACAGTGTTAGCCACATAGTATTTTCCCCTTTGGCCTAGTTTTGAGATTTGCAATTTAAGACTGCAAGCTTTGTGTTGTCACTTCTATTTAATCCCTTCATGAATCTTTCAACAAAAATGAACTCATTTTAAGATGAAGAGGTGAATTAATGTAGTTATATAAACAAGCAAAGACATCTAATTTAAGATTATGTCAGTTGGAATGTGGCGGGATCTCTGGCCCTTCAAATCAAAATATTACTCTGCCGTTGCATAATTTGGGGGTTCTCTTTTGTCTTCAGATGCCATTCACTATGAAGACTAGTTTCAGGTTTCTTTATATCAGAGGGCTAGATGATGTGCTCTACAACTTTCAAATAGGAAGATGAAAGGCAAAATCAAAGTTTAGCTCTGGAATCCCAACATGAAATCCTCCACATCCCAGATGGAGCTGCTCCCATTGAAAATAGCAAGGAGGAGCTCACAGCAGTGCTGAGTGGCAGCGACGAGACTGACACTGACTGGAGCGCTCTGACTCATGAGTTAGTGCTGCACTAATAAGCATGAGTTTACTATGGGAAGAAACTGTCTATCTTGCTGCAAACAAATCTTACCTTGGCATAAATGAATGCATCAAAATCATATTTCCAGCAATCATTTAAAAATAATTGTATGACTTACCCTGCATTTATTTCTGAATATTATCTGTGCTTGGTTTTCTAACAGAAATATCCACGCAACAATGTATACTGCAAATTGTGAAGCTTTCATTTCTTAGTGTAGGTCCCTGACTAAACAGCACAAGAAGAAACCCCTTTGGCAGCTAAAATGAGGGTTGGTGTGGATACATGTGTATAAGGTTTAGGAGGCACAGTATCTACAGGGCAGGAAGAAACCTGGAAATTACTGTCAACTACAGAGTCCTAGTGTCATAGAGAGAGGACCTTGTGCAAGAAGGAATACTAAATTGACCTCAAATGAGCCTATGATCACAAAGGTACAAGTTCCCATTATTAGGAGGTGATCAAATCTTAACTTTATTAATCAGCTTTTTCATATTTGGGATAAAATACCCTACATACACAAAGGAAGGTAGAGTTTATTTTGGCTCCTGCTTTCAGAGGTTTCAGTCCATGGTCAGAAGGCAGAGTCACAAGTGCAGGAGAAAACTGCTCAACTCATGGGATCTATGAAGCAGAGTAGAGAAGAAACCAGACAGAAAGGGATCAGGGGCTGGATGGTATCTGCAAGGTCAGGTTCCCATGACTCACCCAGGCACACACACAGTGTCCTTTACACACCCTTAAGTGTTTTTCAAGCCAATCAAGTTGACAATAACATTAACTTTCCTTTTTTATCTGTAATGATGGGGAGCCAACTTTCCTCAATGAAGAAACTACTGAAAATGAGTGATACATGGTAACTTTTAAGACAAGGCTGAGAAATCAGATCCATTTATCATGTGACAGGGATGCCAATGGCACTTGCCTTGGCAAGACACGGAGGATGGACACCAATGAGAAAATATATTTAAAATACAGAGAGAAATAAAGCTTTAACCTAGAGTCTAATCAGCCAATATATCCTTCATCAGTGATGACAAAGAAAAGGTAGTTTTGGAAAGAAAACAATCAGATAGCTCATCCTGAACAAACTAATAACTCAAGAAATGCTGAAATGTAATTCTCAGGTTGAACAAAAATAATATTAGGTGGAATTATACTTTTGGAGATGGAATAAGCAACAATACAAACTGTACAGGTGTAGGCAAACAGCTTTTAAACATATTTCAAATATATTAAATACTGACTATAAAGCAAAAATGAAACAATGTCCTGTAAATTTATGGTAAATGTAGAATTAAAATATAAAACAGCAAAAGTGCAAAAGATAAGTAGTAGGGTAAATGAAATTATATTATTTTAGATTTATTTTATTATTTTTGAAGTGACTTTTGTGATATATGATGAAGAATTAAAATACACATTGAAATTTATAGAATGGCAAAAACACAAACAGAGACAGCTAAGAAGTTCTCAGGCAGATAAAGTCAAATATTAAAAAATGCAACTGATTCATTCAAAATTTGGCAGGGAAAAAAAGAACAGAGGAATGAAAGATAATTTTAAAACACAATATATGCCATAATTAAATAAAACACATTAGTAAGCTTATTAACTAAAAATGCACTGAACCATATGATAAACATTTACAGATTGTAAGACTTGATAAAAAGTTTAGTATATTACAAAATATAAAAATGTTGGAAAATATAAATACAATGTCAAGTTGAAAGTGAGGGAGTAGAAAAATCATGCCATGCAAAACTTAAGCATATGTAAGATGCAGTGAATGTATCAATTACGAAGTAAAATTCAGGAAACGTGAATCTCAAGCCTATATTCCTTGGATGCAAAAAATGTAAAGCAAAATTTAAAGCTATATTCCTTGGATGCAAAAAATTAAAGTAAAAACTCATTAATATACCTAAGAAATCCAAAATATTTCAGAATTATAGGCCTACTTCTAAACAAACATGAATAAAATAATACAGAAAAGAAATGAGTTTTAAGTGAATGCTAATGATACAAAATGTATTAGCTAGAGATACAGCTAAAGTAGCATTAAGGATGTAATTTAAATAATGATAAATGAATATATTAGAATAAAAAACAATACGATATGTATGACTTGCATTTCTAGCTTGAGAAACAGGATGAGAATATAGATCCCTTGGAAGACATATACACAAGGGGAGTTCACAACCAATCTTTTACTTCTTTTGTCAGATTGATTCCTAAGTATTTCATTTTTGGGGATGCTATTGTGAAGGGTGTGGCTTCGCTTATTTCTCTCTCAGTGATTTTGTTGTTAGTGTATAGAAATGTTATTGATTTTTGGGTGTTGCCTTTGTATCCAGCTACATTACTGAATTTATTTATTATACCTAGGTATCTTTCAATGGAGATTGGGGGGTATTCTATGTAGAGTACCATGTCATCTGCAAATAATGATAATTTCACTTCCTCTTTTCCTATTCTTATTCCTTTTATTTCTCTGGTCTAATTTCTCTGGCTAGTATTCCAGCACTATATTGAATAGGAGAGGTGATAATGGACATCCTTGTCTTGTTCCTGATTTTAGGATAAAGGCTTTCAGTTTTTATAATTTAATATAATGCTGGCTGTTGTTTTGTCATAGATATATTTCATCATATTGAGGTACAGACCATCTATTCCAATTTTCTGTAAGGTTCTTATCATAAATAAGTACTGGACTTTATCAAACGCTTTTTCTGCATCTATAGAAATGATCATGTGATTCTTATTTTTGGCTCTATTGATATGATGGATTACATTTCTTGATTTACATATGTTGAACCATTCCTGGATTACTGGGGTGAATCCTACTTGGTTGTGATGTATAATCTTCTTGATGATTTGCTGCATTCTGTTTGCCAATATTTTATTGAGAATTTTTGCATCTATTTTCATTAGGGAGATTGGCCTGTAGTTCTCTTTTTTAGTTGGGTCTTTCTCAGGTTTTGGTACTAGTGTAATATTTGCTTCCTGGAATGAGTTAGGAAGAATTGCTTCCCTCTCAATTTCATTGAAGAGTTTGAGGAGTGTCAGCATTAAGTCTTTTTTGAATTTCTTGTAGAATTCTGCAGTGAATTCCTTTGGACCTGGGCTCTTCTTTGTTGGTAAGGTAATGAAATTTTCTTTTTTTTTTAATTTAAAGAGAAAAAAACATGTAAAGGGTAGAGATAATACAAAATTTCAAAAAAGGATAAACAGTAAGAAACCACTAGTTGATAAATTACATATTGTCCTCATAGAAATAGATGTTCAAGTTACAAAATTAAAACATACAAAGTAGATATTTGCACAGTGAGACTGTAAACAGCTATGCATGCATGAGTTTCTACATGTATTAATACCCTTTTTGTATTAGAGGGAAAAACAAAACATAGCAAGACAAAACAAAACAAATTCCTATAAAAATATGAAACCAAAAAGTTGTATAAAACCACAGTATAAGGTGATCTTCAATGATTACTGTGTTGTTTCTTATTATCTTCAATAGAATTGTCTATATCATCAAGCATAATTGAATATAGCAGAATAACTGAATATAGCAGTACATATTAGTAAAAATAAAACATTGTAGACAGTATAAAACTTCAAAGGCAGGTAATAATCAAACCAGAGTGGATATTCTAGTGAATCTTGTCATCTTCAGTGCAGTTGGCTATACTCTCAGACTTGATACTATCAATGATAACAACTTTGAATAAAATCTATCAATACAAGACAGCAATCTAACAAAACAGATTTGATTATAATCAGTCATGGTAAAACAGTGCAGGTTATACAGTGCTTTAGATTAAGTTAATAAGAAATTAAGGATGATTACCATACTATATCCTGTTATTTTTGGGATAACTGTGTCCTCAAATCTAGTACAGGTAGAATGACTGGAACAGAATATAATACATCTAAGCAGAGTGCTGTGAGTAATGTGAGTTTTCAATCCTGGTACACTATTAAATATATAGTATATAAAGGCCATTTAGGTTAGAGAGATTCTAGCTGTCCTTCTCTGCCTCATTTCTGCTATGATATTTTTCTTCTTTTGCTTGTCTAATTTTCTCCTTCATTCTACTGACTGCCTCACTCATTGAAGCTTTTCTGCCACTGTTCCTCAAATGCTGGTATTTTTTTCTCTCTCTAGAATGTCCTGCAGTATTCTCTGTAGGGTTGGATTCATGGTCACAAATTCCCCCAGTTCCTCTTTGTTATGGAAGAATCTTGTTTCTCCATGAATTTCTAGTGACAGCTTTGCAGGGTATATTAATCTGGGCTGGAGGTTATTTTCTTTCAGGGCTTGGAATACTTCCTTCCAAGGTGTTCTTGATCTGATGATCTGTGTCGAGAAGTCTGCCGTGAACTTGATGGGCTTACCTTTATAGGTAATCTGTTTTTTTTTTTCTGATGGCTTTTAATATTCTGTTTTTATATTAAATTTCTGGTGTCTTGATTATTATATGTCTGGGTGTATTTCTGTTTTGGTTGTAGGTGGCTAGAGTTTTGTATGTCTCACATAACCAAATGTCATTTTCTTTTCCCATGCTTGGGAAGATTTCCTTAATTATTTCCGTGAATAGCCTTTGTAATTTGCTGTTTGTATTCCTGCTTCTGTGTTCACATTTCTTATTCTTAACTTATAGATTCTCTTGTTGTCTTCTAGCCTTTGTATTGTTGCTGCCTGTTTCCTTGTTATTTTAAAGAGATCTTTCCTTTCATGATCACACATTGCAAACTTGTCTTCAAGTCTATCCTTAGGTTCTTTTAAGGAGTTTTCCCAATTTTCAATGGAGTTTTTAATTTCCTGGTAATCTCTTTGAATCTGCTTCATGTATTCTATATTTTCTTTATATTCTTTATTGAATATTTCTCTCCTTTTTTGTGTTCCTCCCTTCTTCCATCTATGTCTTCCTGACATAGCTTAGCATTCCTGAAATGCTTAGCATTTCTTTTATTACTCTACTCATATCTTGCTTTACCTGATTTAATATTTCAGTTTTGAGCTCATCTACAAGGTCCTGAAGATATCTCTTAATGTCTCTTGAAGCCATTTCTGATGTTGCATCTTTGCTGCCCTCTGTTTCCCTTGTTTTTCCCTCTCCTGGATCAGGGCTCTCAGGGTTCTGGGCTGGGAGCCTCCTCCTGCCTCTCTCTCCTGTCATGGTTCTGGCCTTCTCCACACAGGTGTACATTGGAGGTACCAGCCCCCTTTCCTATCCAGCCATGGTTCCTCCAAAGCACGCTGGTGAGGTATCTCTGCCCTCTCCTGACTGTTCTTGTCACAGAAGTGTAAGCAGGGGCCTTCACCAGGTTAGTACATGCTAGGTGCAGGGAATTGATTTGGGATGGCTCATTGGGTTCTGGCCAGGGGCCCAACCCAGTCCAAGAAAATGCCACAAATTTTCTCTGGGGAGGGAGCAACCAACAGTAGTCACTGTGGCTTCCAGTTCAGGCTCCTCCTGCCTGATTCCAACATGTTTTCGATTTGGTCGCACCCTTCCCATGGTGGGGATCTCATTCCCAGCACTGATCGTGGATTAATGAAGGCCCCTTCACCTGTTCTGCTCTCCATTGGGCTCACCAACCACCGATTTCAGCATAGCTGTGGCTCCTGTGAGTGACAGTGAGAATGAGTTTGGGCAGCTCTGCTGGCCAACACAAATATGCATATTTAGGCTGGCACAAATTTAGTGGGTCATAGTGAAAACGCCATGTCTAGTAATTTTAACTGTTCCAATTGTAGCCCAAAGACTGCATGTTTGGTGAGCTTTTTTTTTTGCATTTTAATTTCTTCCTGTGACAAGAGGATCCATCTCCCTCTTTCTGGATCTCTCCAGGATGTCTTATTTTAGCATATGAGTTGTTTCTCCCAGGAGGCTTTGTATTTTGTTGTTCACTGATCGGCCATCTTTAACTCCTCTCAAAATTTTCAATTTCATTAATTTAAATTGGGTTATTCAGCAGTTTTACATCTTCTTGATCCAGCTTTTGTAATTCATATGTTTCTAGGAATCTCTCCATTTCTTCTGTGTTATTGAAGCTATGCGAGCAGAGTTTTTGAAAGTCAGTGTTGATAATCTTCTGTATTTCCATAGAGTCTGTAGTGATCCCAACCTTTTCATTCCTGATTGCATGAATTTGAGTTTTTTGTTTCCTTTTTAAAATATGGTTGGCTAGGGGCTTAGAAATTTTCTTTCTTCTCCTAAAGAACCAAATCTTTGATTCACTGATTCTTTCTATTGTTTTATTAGTCTCTATTGCATTGATTTCTGCTCTGATCTTTATAATTTCTGCCCTTTGTTTGGCTTTGGGCTTGACTTGTTCTTCTTTTTCTAGATGTCTGACATGTAACAGCAGACTATTTACTTGTGTTCATTCTGTTTTCATGATGTGGGAATTCACTGCAATAAATTTTCCTATGAGGACTGCTTTCATTGCATGTGACAGATTCTGGTAAGTTGTATTTGTATTTTTGTTTGCTTGTAGATATTGTATAATTTCTTCTTTAATTTCCTCTGTGACCCACTGATTGCTCAGGAGTGCATTATTCAATTTCCATGTGTTTGTAGGGTTTTTGTAGTTTCTTTTATCATTAATTTCTAGTTCCATGGCACTATAATCCAATAACATGTATGGGATAATTTTAATTCTTTTGCATTTACTTAAATATGTTCTGTGGGCTAGTATATGTTCTACTTTAGAGAATGTCCCATGTACTGCTAAGAATGTATATTCTGGTGCTGTGTGGAACACTCTGTATATGTCAATCAAGTCCATTTGTTCACAGGTGTCATTCAGTTCTGTTATTTCTTTGCTGATTTTCTATCTAGTTGATCTGTCCCATTGTGTCAAAGGAATGTTAAGGTCTACAGTTATAATTTTGTAATTGCATATTTGATTTTTCATTTCTGTTAATACTTGTTTTGTATAGCTGGGTGCTCCCAAATTTGGTGCATATATATTTAAGTTTGTTATCTCTTCCTCTTGAAGTTTTCCCCTAACTAGTATGTAGTTAACCTTATTTATCTCTTTGGATCATTCTTGGTTTGAAGTTCACATTGTCTGCAAACAGAATAGCTGACCCTATAAACCTACCCCTGCTTTTTTGGGGGTTCCTTTTACATGAAGAATTGTTTTCCATCCTTGGACTTTCAGTCTATGAGTTTCCTTTGGGGTTAGGTGGGTTTCTTGTAGACAGCATATGGTTGAATGTTGTTTCTTGATCTATTCTGCCAGCCTGTTTCTTTGAATTGAGGCCATTTACATTAATGTTTATAACTGATATATATTGGATTGTTTTTGACATGTTATATTTCTGCTGCTGCTTCTTTACCTTTCCACTCTGTTTAATTGTTTGTCTGGCTTAGTGGGTTTTTCCTATGTCTATCAAGAATGTTGTTGTAGTCAGGGGTTATGCAGAGAACAATTTGAATTAGGACATGGAGTTTATAATATTATTTTAGAATGGTCACACAGAATTAACACAAGAAAATGCAGGAAATCTATCCATGACAATAAAGACATAGAATATTTAGCCAAGGGCCTGAATCTCACAGCAATGTACCACATGAGTCCAGATGAAGACCCAGAGCTCATGACAATGCCTTCTACTAGTCCAACTGGAGGTCTAGAGCCCACAAGAAAGGTGCATGCCAGTCTCTTTTATGGATCCATGCTGGGAAGGCCCAAAAGTCAGCAGTGGAAACTAGGAATTCTGTGCCAGTGGGGTGAAAGAGCGGTGCTGGTAGGTCGAGGGTTTTATGCTAGGCCAAGAAATCACACTCACAACAAAGACCAGGGCTGTTCTGAAAAGCAACACAGCCATCCTCAGTGACATGGGGGCCCCAAGCTCCAACAATGAAAAGCACAGTCAGGTACATTCCAGGAAGCCAGTGTAGTGAGTTCATCCTCGAGACCAAGTGGCACATGTCTTCCTCTGGAGCCAGGAGGCAATGCTCGATGTGAGGACCAGAGCTTCTCCAGGAGAACCTAATGGCTCAAACAGCAACTTGTGCCTCAACACAAAAATGCCTTAAAACACTAAGGTAATAGTTTCTCCTTCTCCATGTCTCCATCCATGCTGGCAACTTTCCTCAGGTGAAACATCTATGCCATGCTGATGAAATCCAGCTGGCCTTAAGTGGACCACCAGTTTTTAATCCATAAAAAATATCTTCCAGTATTTTTTCCAGGGTTAGTTTGGTGGTTCTTCAGCTGTTCTTTGTCATGGAAATATCTTATTTCTCCATCCATTTTGAAGGACAGTATTGCAGGGTACATCAGTCTGGTTTGAAGGTCGTTTTCCTTTAGGATCTGAAATACTTCACTCCATGCTCTTCTTGACTTCATTGTTTGTGTTGAGAAGTCTGCTGTGGTTCTGATAGGCTATCCTTTATAGGGGACCTATCTCTTCTCTCTAACAGCTTTTAATAGTCTGTTCTTATGTTGGATTTATGGGATATTGATTATTATATGTCTGGGTCTAGTTTTATTTTTGTTATGGCTTTGTGAAGTTCTATATGCTTCAATGATCTGTATGTCAGTTTCCATTCTCATGTCTGGGAAATTTTCAGCTGTTGCTTCTACAAATAGCCTCTTGATATCATTTGTGTTGTTCCCTTCTTTTTCATTTATCCCTATCAATCTTATGTTGTATTTCTTTGCATTATCTTGTAGCTGTTGAATTTTTATTTCCTGATTCCTTATTACTTTTAAAAGATCTTTTTTTTTCCTGTTCACTAGCTGCAATTTGTCTTTGAGGTCTGAAATTCTATCTTCACATTCGCTGGAGGTAGTTTTGCAAATTTTCAATGGAATTTTTGATTTCCTGTATATCTATCTCTTTGAATCTATTTCATACATTCTGTTTGTTTCTTATATTGTTCATTCAAGGTTTCCATCTTTTTGCACTGTTCCTCTAATTTTTTTAAATCTATGTCTTGTTTAGATGTGTTCAGCATTTTCTCATTGCATTTATCATTTCTTCTTTTGCCTGGGAGATGATTTCTGAATTGAGTTCTTTTATAGCTTCCTGGAGTTGTTTCTTTACTTCAGTTGTTATCATTTCAGGCATTTCAGGTGTATGGCTTATGTTTTCTTCTATTTACATGGCTCTTAGGCTTGCTTGGAATGAGCTGGAGGTTTGAGATTGTATTTTGTGAGAGGGGAGGAAGGCCCATAAGCACTGAAAGGGAAGTCTCAGCTTCCCGTTGCTGGCTGGGGAGAGTTTGGGACATTGCTCCTGGTGCTTGGGTACCTGCTCAGCCCCTTAGGACAGTGGACTTGCCTGCAGAAGTTTCATGGGCTTGAGTGGACCACGGCCAGAGACCTTTATTCAACCAGGGGACCAGGCCTGCACCACACAGAGAGGGGAGGGGACTAGGCCTGCACCACCAAGAGAGGAAAGTTAGGCCCACAGGGAGAGAGGAGCCAGGCCCACTCTGTGAGGGAAGTACCAGCTTCCTGGACCTGGCCAGGGGAGAGTTTGGCTGCTTGAGTTCCAGGAGGAACAGAGGGTGCAGGATGTGATTTCTAACACACCCTGGGAAAGGGTTGTAATATCACTCAAAAACACGGAAATATAGGAAAATGACCAAATGAAAGACCAAAATGCAATCTCAAACCTCCAGCCCATCCCAAGAAAGCCTGGGAGCCATGTCCATAGAAGAAAATACTAGTCATACACCTGTAATACCTGAAATGATATCAACTGAAATAAAGAAGTAAGTATGGGAAGTTATGAAGGAATTCAAATCAGAAATAATCTCCCATATAAAAGAAGAAATGATAAAAGTAGTGAAATGGTGAATCTAAAGAAGCCACCACTAAAAAATTAGAGGAACAAAGCAAGCAGATAGAATCCTTGAATGAACAGTATAAGAAACAAACAGAATACATGAAGCAGATTCAAAGGTATATATAGGAAATCAAAAATTCTATTGAAAGTTGCCAAAACCACCTCAACGAAAGTGAAGATAGAATTTCAGACCTCAAAGATAAGACTGCAGCTAGTAAAAAAGGAAAGAAAAATCTTTTAAAAATAACGAGAAATCAGGAAATAACAAACATTTGCAAGATGATGCAAAGAAAAACAACATAAGATTGAAAAAAGATATTTATAGGGATAATATTTATAGGATATTTATTTATAGGGATAAATGAAAAAGAAGGGGACAACACAAATGATATGAAGAGGCTATTTACAGAAGTAGTAGCTGAAAAGTTCAAAACATGAGAATGGAAACTGATATACAGATCAGTGAAGCATGTAAAAATCCAAACAGCCATAACCAAAATAAAACTACACCCAGACATGTAATAACCAACATCACAGAAATCCAACATGAGAAAAGAATATTAAAAGCTGTTAGAGAGAAAAGACAGATCACTTACAAAGGAAAACCTATCAGATTCACAGCAGACTTCTCAACACGAGCAATGAAGTCAAGAAGAGCATGGAGTGATATATTTCATATCCTAAAGGAAAATGACCTTCAAACCAGACTGATCGTCAAAACCAACCCTGCAAAGAATAGTCAAAGACATTCTAGATACACATAGGAAAAAACCACTAAGCAAGACAGACAACTAAACAGAATGGAAAGGTAAAAATACAACAGCAGAAAGATAACATGTCAACAATAAAATGATACATAACAATTATAAACATTAATGCAAATGACTTCAATTCACCAATTAAAAGAAACAGACTGGCAGAATGGATCAAGAAATAATGTCCAACCATATGCTGTCTACAAGAAACCCAACTAACCCTAAGGAAATTCACAGACTGAAAGTCCAAGGATGGAAAACAATAATTCATGCAACAGGAACTCAAAAAAAGTGGGGGTAGCTATTCTGTTTGCAGACAATGTGAACGCAAACCAAGAATGATCCAAAGACATACCAAAGGTCACTACATACTAGTTAGGGGAAAAGTTCAAAAGGAAGAGATAACAATCTTAAATATATATGCACCAAATTCCAGAGTACTCAGCTATACAAAGCAAGTATTAATGGAAATGAAAAAAACAAATAAGCCGTAACGCAATTATAGCAGGAGACCTTAACACACCATTGACACAAAGGGACAGATCAACTAGATAGAAAATCAGCAAAGAAATAACAGAACTGAATCATACCTGTGAACAAATGGACTTGATAGGCGTATACAAATTGTTCCACCCAACATCGGAATATACATTCTTCTCAGCAGTACATGGGACATTCTCTAAAATAGATCATATACTAGTCCACAGAACATATTTAAGTAAATGCAAAAGAATTGAAATTATCCCATGCATGTTATCAGATCATAGCACCATAAAACTATAAATTAATGATAAAAGAAGCTGCCAAAAACCACACATACACATGGAAATTTAATAATACACTCTTGAGTAATCAATGGATCACAGAGGAAATTAAAGAAGAAGTTAAACAATATCTACAAGCAAACAAAAATTCAAATACAACTTACCTGAATCTGTGGGATGCAATGAAAGTGGTCCCCTGAGGAAAATCTATTGCAATGAGCACCCACATTAGAAAAACAGAACAAACACAAATAAACAACCTGATACTACACTTGAAAAATCTAGAAAAAGAAGAGCAAGCCAAGCCCAAATCCAAAAGAAGGGAGAAAATGATAAGGATTAGATTAGAGCAGAAATTAATGCAATAGAGACTAATAAAACAATACAAAGAATCAATGAATTAAAGAGTTAGTTCTTTGAAAGAATAAATAAAATTGATAAGCTCCTAGCCAACCTAATGAAAAAAAGGAAAGAAAAGACTCAATTTCACGCAATATAGAATGAAAAAGTTGAAATTACTACTGACTCTGTGGAAATACAGAAGATCTTCAACACCTATTTCGAAAACCTCTACTCTCATAGGTTCAATAACTCAGAAGAAATCGACAGATTCCTAGAAACATATGAACCACCAAAGCTGGATGAAGAAGATATAAAACTGCTCAATAACCCAATTTCTATCAATGAAATTGAAAATGTAATTAAGTCCTTACCAACAAGGAAGAGCTCAGGCCCAGACGGACTCACTGCGGAATTCTACAATAAATACAAAGAAGACCTAATGGCAACACCCTCAAATTGTTCAATGAAATTGAAAGGTAAGCAATTCTCCCTAAGTCATTCCTGGAAGCAAATATTACTCTAATACCAAAACCTGAGAAAGACATAACTAAAAAAGAGAATTACAGGCCAATCTCCCTAATGAACATAGATGCAAAAATTCTCAATAAAATATTGGCCAACAGGATGCAGAAAATCATTAAGAAGATTATACACTATGACCAAGTAGGATTCATCCTGGGCCTGCAGGGATGGTTCAAGATTCATAAATCAATAAATGTAATCCACCATATCAATAGAGCCAAAAGTAAGAATCACATGATCATTTCTATAGATGCAGAAAAAGCTTTTCATAAGATCCAACACCCATTCATGATAAGAACTTTACAGAGAATTGGAATAGATGATCTTTATCTCAATATGATAAAGGCCATCTATGACAAGACAACAGCCAGACTCTTATTAAATGTCCAAAAACTGAAAGCCTTTACCTTAAAATTAGGCACAAGACAAGGATGTCCCTTTTTACTGCTACTATTCAAAATAGTACTGGAAATACTAGCCAGAGAAATTAGACAAGAGAGAAATAAAAGGAGTAAAGATAGGAAAAGAGGAAGTAAACTATCATTATTTGCATATGACATGATATTCTACATAGAAGACCCCCCAAACTCCATTGAAGGACTCTTAGATATAATAAATAAATTTTGCAACCTAGCTGGATACCAACTCAATACTCAAAAATCAATAGCATTCCTATACACTAAAAACAAAATTGCTGAGAGAGAAATAAGGGAAGCCACACCCTTCACACTAGCATCCAAAAAATGAAATACTTAAGAATTAATCTAACAAAAGAAGTAAAAAAGCTATACAGGGAAAATTATAATACCCTGAAAAAAGAAATTGAAGAGGATCTCACAAAACGGAAAGACATCTCTTGTTCATGCATAGGAAGAATAAATATTGTGAAAATGGACATTCTCCCAAAGTTGCTATACAGATTCAATGCAATCCCAATGAAAATACCAATAACATACCTTATAGATCTAGAGAAATCACTCTTAAATTCATCTGGAACCAGAAGAGACCTAGAATAGCAAAGGCAATTCTAAGCAGCAAAGGAAGGCAGGAGGCATCACGATCCCTGACTTGAAGTTATACTACAAAGCTACTATAATAAAATCAACATGGTACTGGAATAAAAACAGATCTGAAGATAAATGGAATAGACCAGATGATACAACAACAACTACCAACACACTCAACCACCTTATCTTTGATAAAGGGGCCAAACATGTCCACTGGAAGAACGATAGTCTCTTTAATAAATGGTGCTGGAAAAATTGGCTATCCATATGCTGAAAACTAAACCTGGACCCATGTCTGTCACAATGCACTAAACTAAAATCAAAGATCTAAATATTAAAAAAGAAACACTAAATGTGTTGGAAGACAAAGTAGGTAAAAACCTTGAAGACATAGGGGTAGGTAGTGAATTCATGAACAAGAACCAAACTGCATGGGAAATACTTCCCAGAATCAATAACTGGTATCACATCTTATTAAAGAGTTTCTGCATGTAGAAAGAAATCTCCAGTACAGTGAAAAGAAAACCCATAAACTGGAAAAAATATTAGTGAACTGTACCTCAGACAAAGCACTTCTGTCTAAAACTTTTAAAGAATTAAAAAAAAAAACAGACCCCTGTAATTCAAAGACCCAATCCAAAAATGGGCATCCGAGATGAACACACAGTTCTCAGATGAAGAAATATGAATGGCAAATAAATACATGATAAAATGTTCATCCTCATTAGTCATTAGAGAAATGCAAATTAAAACCACACTGAGATTCCATCTCACTCCAGAAAGAATGGCCAGGATCAACAAAACTAACAACAACAAATGCAAGAGAGGCTGTGGGGAAAAGGGAACTCTTCTGCACTGTTGGTGGGTGTGTAGACTGGTGCAACCACTGTGGAGGTCAGTCTCCAGATTCCTCAAAAAGCTGGGATTGGAAATCCCATTTGACCCAGCTATTCCACTCCTAGGCATATTCCCAGAAGAATTGAAAACATCTTACCACAGTGTATATGCGCACCCATGTTTATAGCAGCACAATTTGTAATAGCCACGTCTTGGAAACAACCTAAGTGCCCATGAACTGAGGAATGGATAAAAAGAAATGTGGTACATTTATACAATGGAATACTACTCAGCTATAAAGAATGATCACATTGAGATATTTATAAAAATGGATGCAACTTGAGAACATACTCATAAGCAAAATTAATCAAGCTCACAGGTATAAATACCACTTAGGCTCCCTAGTGTAAGAATTGGTAAAAGTACATAAGATTCTATGGTAATCATGGTTCCCCAGTATATTGCTTTGAAGTTTTATAATGTTTTCATTCATTGGTTGGAACGGTTTTATTCTTTTTTGTTTGATTTTATTATGTGTGATGGTATGAATAGCTACTTTGAAGAAAACAAGACATTATGGCAGCCATTGCTGGTTTAATATCATCTTGTTTTGAAGTCATAACATGCTTTTGTTCTTCTATTACCATTGGTTCTATCATGTTGTGTCTCACTGGATTTTAATATGTTTAATAATATAAACAAAATTTTTATGGAAAATGAGATACAGTAGCCATTGTTTATTTTCTGTTATCTGGTTCAGAATGCCTTGTAATACTTTCATTCTCTTGAATGGTTTTATTCTATTTTGTTGTATTTGATATTATTGTATGTGAAGCTTTGCTCAACTATTTCAAAGAAAGAGACATTATGGTAGCTACTGTTGACATTTAATTGTCTTGTTGTGAAGTGCTGTGTTGCTTGCATTGTTCTATTCTGATCTGCTTAATTCTGTCCTCTTTTGTTTCATTATCTTTAAAATAAAATTTTAAAAAAATTTAAAAAGATTGCATTTTGGTCTTTTGTTTTGTAATTTTCCCATATTTCTGAGTTTCGAGTGGTGTTCCAAAGCTTCCCCCATGAGAGCTGGAAATCACCTCGTGGGCCTTTGGCTCCTGGGTCTGAATACATGTCACTGCGCGTGACCCTGTCACACCTCCTCAGATGGTCTAGGAATCTGGACAGTTTCTTAACTAGGGGGAGGGATGGTCCAAAAGCTTTCCCTGAGTGCGCGTGTGCTGGAAATCACCTCGCGTGCCTTCAGCTACAGGGACTGTATCAATTTCCTCAAGTTCACAAAAGTGATTTATGAAAAACTGCGATTCACATTCAGCTTTATTGTGAAAAAATAAACTCCTTTTCCCTAAAATGAGGAACATGATAAAGAAGTGATTTCTCACTTCAATTGATACAATAGAGCAAGGGAAGCAAGAGGAATAAAAAGCTTAAAGGTTGGAGAGATAATTAGAAAATTGTTAATTTGACACATAGTTCTGAGCTCATTAGGCAAATAAATCAGCACGATACAAAATCAATATGATTTTTAAACTTTATTTCTATGTACTAGCCCAAAAAGTTTGAAAATAAACTGAAACCATTACATTTAAGAGTATGGATATCAAAGGCTTAAGGAACTATCTAATTAAACATGTTTACTATAAGTTCATTTAATAAAGCTTATGACAAATTACAAAGCACTGCTAAGATACATTAAAATAAAATCAATACAGAGAATTTCATCTACTGAATATTCCAATATCTTTCTGATATGATTCTTCATAAATATTTCTACTTCAATGCAATAGTTACCACAATTTCACGTTGAATTTTGAAAAACAGAAACAAAAGATATGTCCAAATCAATTTTGAAAAGGAAAATAAATATGAAGATTCAAGCAACTGGGTCTCAAGGTTTGCTTTCAAGCTACATTTTCCAAGAAAAAGTGGTACTGGTGAAAGAAAAACAATAAGTACATGGAAATATAAATAAAAAGAAAAACAATAAAGTGGAAGCATAATAGATCCACACATATGGTCCAAGTGTTCTCAATCAAGATACCAGATAAACTCAGTGTGGGAAAGGAATCACTGTTTAAGAAATGACCGCTGTAAATCCCATGTACATATGATAATGAATGTACCTGAATGTCTTTTTTGGGGGGCGGGTATCGGAGATCGAACTCATGACTGTGTGCTTGCAAGGCAGGCGGCTTATGTCACTGAGCTAAATCTTCAGCCAGAATGTCTTCTTAATCAAAGCACAAAAATCAAATAAAAAAAGTCACAGAACAGAATACCCAGTCTAGAAGTCTAAATCTCCCGGGAGAAAATAATTCAAAACATTTTGCAAGCTTAAACCAGGAAAAAAAAAAACCTTAGGGCTCAATACTCACAATATTTATTGTCTCTTATCCCTTTCTATCTCTGTCTCTGTTTCTGCCTATCTCTGTGTCTCTCTGGCTTTCTCTGTCTTTCTCTGTCTCTCCTTCTCTCTCCCTCTCCCTTTTTCTCTCTCCTTTTCTCTCTAAGGGAGTACAGTCCTGAATCTCATAAAAATTAAAAGTATCCTTTCATCAAATTATACTACTAAGAAAATTACTAGGTATCTTTTTTACTTTTCTCTTGTTGCTGAGACAAAATACCTGACATCCAAAGTTAAAGAGGAAAAGGTTTATTTAGCTCAGTTTGTAGATGTTTCAGTCCATTATCTGTTGGCTCCAAGGCAGAGTGGCACATAGCAAAAGGTCAGCATTTCATGGTGGCAGAAAACAACAAAAGCAACAAGAACAAAAGGGAAAAAAACAAGTCAGGTCTGTGGACAGAATTAATTACTTCTTTTAGCTGTCACGTGATGACATGTCTCTGTATATCTTATCTTTCATAGAGCATCTACTAAAAATGGTTTACTATTGTGAATCTTTCTTGTCTTTGAGATATGTATGTATCTTCTAGAAGTCAGGAGTATCTTCTGAAAGACCTGAAATCCATTCTTTTGAAATGTAATCATCAGGAAGGACAGAGTCCCTCTTTCCCACTGTTTGTGAGAGGATAGAATCTCAACCTCAGTAATTTTCAGCTGATAGACATACCTGCTTAATTGCATATAACAAAAACTTTGTAATTTTTCACCTCCTTGACTTTGCTTGATCCATCTCCTTTATGCTCCTAAATTTCTCATTCATTTATGTGCAAACTGGAAAGGAGCTCAGCTCTGTCTGTTACTGTCATACTTATTGAATAAAATATATTTTCATTTCTTTAACTAGTGTCTGGCTGTGTTTATCTTTGACATAAGTCATAGACTAGGAAAAACATTTTACCGCAAAATATTTTGTGTCTTGGTGTATAAAAAACTTAGAAAACATATAGATTCTTGTAAAGCAATAGTACGTGCTGTTTGCCTTCTATATTCATTAAAATTGTTGTATATTTGCATTCAACTGAAAATTAAAAATATTCCTTTAAAAATGTGTGTGTACATAACATGTACAAACTTTTTTCTTGTCATTATTGCTTAAACAATATAATATATCAGCTATTTAGCATTTAAATTTTGCCAGATTTTATAAATGATGTAGAGATGATATAAAATATATGATTATGCATTCATAATTTAGATAACATATTACACCATTTTATATAAAAAGATTCAATCATGGAATTTGATATCCATAGAGAGTCCTTAGAATCTATCACTCAGGGATACCAAGGGACAACTGTGCCTATGCTTGTGTTTGCCATAAATAAACAGACAGATAGATAAAGTACTTGATGACATGATCTATATCATTTGTCATCAAGAAAATACAAAATAAATTCATAACGAGATAAAATTTCACATTTAATATATTGACTACAATCAAAAAGTACTATACCATATCTTCGTAAGGATGTGCCTTGCCAGTGGGAGTGTTTACCAGTCAGCTTTCCTGTAGTGAGACAAAGGACAAAGGTTTTACTTGGCTCATGGTTTAGAAGTTTCAGTCCATGAGTAGCTGGCTCCAAGGGAGAAACGTCATGGCTGAAGGATATAGTGAAGCAATGCTGCTTACTTCATGGTGGCATGGAAATATAGCATAGGAAAGACTACCTTTAAAAGAGGTCCACTCCAGGGCCCACTCCAGGGCCCACCCCCAGTCACCTACCTCCAACTGTGAAGTACCTCCTAACAGCACATTCATGTAATTAACTCACACACAGAGCACCATTGAGGTCCAATCACCGTTCAGAAGTCTCTTAATCCAGTCAAGTTGACAAACACGATTAACTGACACAGAGTGTAAATTGTACAAATTCTTAAAAACAGTTTGGTGGTTTCTTACAAATTCAGTATGTATTTACCCTGTGATGCATCAATTCCATTTCTCAGAATTTGGGGGGAAAACATGAAAACAGATGTCCACCAACTGAGTCAAATGACTTAAGTATTCATAGCTGATTTGTCCATAAAAGCCCAAACAGGAAGCCACCTTAACATCAACTGGAGCATAGATAATCAAATTGAGCTATATTTGTATGATGGAATATTCTTCAGCCATGAAAAGAATGAAGTAGAGTTGAATGCACCAATATAGACACATCTCATAAACTTGATGTTAAGTTAAAGAAGCTAGTCATACTTCAGCTGTGGGGTTCAATTTGCATAAAACATAAGAAAATTCAAAACTAATATCTGGTGAAATAAATCGAGGGTGGTTGCTTCTGGAATGGTGATGTGGAGGTTGGCTTTGCTGAGGCAGGAAAACTTCTGGAGTAATGGGAATGTCCTGTAATTCCATCATGATAAAATTTACAGGGGTTCTATATTGTCAAAATAATTAAAGACTTAGGATGTGTTACTTTTATTGTTTACCATGTATAGCCCAATTGGAATACAGTTGAAATAGGTAATCAGGTGGTAGTTTTTCAAAAAAGAAATGAGTGGTTACATGCAATGACATTTTCTTCATAGTGAATCTTATACAACTACCCTATGATTTGTATAGAACAAGGTACAACTTTAAAGAAAATCTTACTTATTTTGGAAAATATCTTTATTGTTCTGAAGTTTTATATCTTGCCTCAAATTGATTAATTTTATTCCCTATTCTTAAAACAACATAGGACTGTGCAACTTTAAAGGTGGACATCTTGGGCATATGCTGAAGATTCTCAGCAATTGAAATGTCAGAACAAAATATACTTAATGATCAGGCAATGCATCAATCAAGTGAGATAATAATGATAGGTAACATATACTATGGCTTATAATAAGCTGGGTTCTACGATGAAGTGACTTACAAATGTCAACTAATTCAATCTTTTGAAGTAGCTACTCTCTTCCTATTGATAACAAATTGTAATATGGTGATGTTAACTATATTTCTTAAGAATGTAATGCTTGTAAAAATTTTATTTCAGCTATAACTCCATTTGTGTTTTACCAAAGAATGACACTTAAATACAATGCATCAAAGTTCAAATGGTACAAATATAAGACTGTGTTTTTTATTAGAAGTGTAGCGAAATTTTATTTTCAAGTTCAATCATTTTAACATGCATACTGACTGCTAACTATTCCGTCTCAGGTCAGGTAGTAGGATTTGAGGCAAAGACATTAGTCCCTCCTGTAAATTCATGTGATCAAATGTAGTGTCTGCAGTGTTTATAAAGCACTGTGAGAGCACAAACAGTATTAACTGTAAATATGTTCCAAATAGAGAGGACAGCATATGTGGAGACAAAGACAAGGGAAATGACTTGTATTTATTTTAAAAGGGATATGAGTTGATATAATAGAAGATACAAAGCTAATTGAGGGATGGATCATAGGGAGCCTTAGTTACATTATATATATACTGAAATTTGGAACTTGCAGTTCAATGGTATACAGATATTTTTTTCTTTAGAAACTTTTCTTTCAAGGGAAAACTTATGACAGTTCCCATACATAAAGCATATCAAAGAAGCAACTCTGGTTGAACTGGAGACAAGGGCTCCTGTAACACATTTTTGTTACCTTCTTGAATATTTCCCCATCCAATCCCATCAATTTTGCTTTCCCTGTGAAATAAAATATTTCATCTCCTGTGCCTTAAGGAACTCATTTGTTATGAGCCAGAATAAATGCCATCTCATGGAACTATAGGCCTTTCAAACAGAACACTTGAAAAACAGTGCTGTAGGTAATAGAAATTATTAAAGAGTTTTTAACAGGTTAAGAGGTTTAGCCAGTACAATTTTTTGGTTTAGAAAAAGAGACTGTAATCAAGAATGACTAAAAGAGATAATGATATAACAATAATAGTAGAAACAGAAAAGATCCTTCATAAATATTATGGAATCTTGTGATATAGTTAGATGAGAGAAATAATTGGAGGAAGGAATAGTTTTTTTGCTTGCAGATTATAGATACAAAATATTTTGCTCTATACAATGCAGGGTTTAATAGAGATTAAAATCATAGGAACTGATTGCAGAAATAACTCATACAGGTAGATGGATGATGAACAGAAAGTAGAAATGTAAAGAATTATCCAAAGCTGATACTCAGAATTTCATGAGAAGCTTATTTAATAACCTATTGTCATAATCCTGAAAGTCAATAGTTACTTTTGGGGGCAAATGGAAGCAGTGCTAGACAAGTGGAACAAGGAATTCTTCAGCAAATTGGTTTGCATTAAATAATGAAATCTATTCATTCATTCAGGTGTATATTTGCTGCGGATCTAGCCAAAAGGGAGCAAGTTTCTCTTGAAAAAATTCAGGAATGGAAGAAAGAGGAAGATACAGTTTTGATTAGGAGAATTTTCGTTTCCTACCCAGATGGCAATACCAACTGCTGCTGTGCTTTCAACAGACAAACAAATTAATCAGTATTTTAGTCTCTCCTACACACACAGACACACACACACACACACACACACACACACACACACTGTAAAACTGGTCTTAGCTTCTGAATTCTCCTAAATTCAACGCAAGCTACCATTAATTTCAGTGACACAGGAGATAAACCTATTCACCATCTCTGATCTGGAAGATAAATTTTGTCCCTCCAGATTTAAAAGTCCATATTCAGATATATAAGTCTGATTTTCAGAAAAATGGAGAAAGGCAGAAATACAAACATGCCTGTACTTAGTGCAGGAATGGCATGCGATGGAGATTGAGATATTTGAGATTCTCAGATGTATAAGGTCACACTTTACTCTTTGGGAAAGAGAGTTGTTATGGTTTTTTTTTCTAGATGTATCCCCAATGCATCATGCAGTGAAAGGGTCAGGCTTCTCAGAGGAGGCTGAATATAGACTTTGTGATTGATTCATGGTCCATGAGTGCTACACCCACCTTAGGGCAGGTAGCCTGTATATAATATAAGGTACCAAAAGAGGTTTGTCGCTCCTTTCTTTCTTTGTTGGTTTTACTACCTTTTACCAGCCATGAACAATTGCCCCTCTGCAATGTGCCAACCTGCCTTGGGGGTCAACTGAAAATGGACTGAAATTTCTATGAACTGTGAAACAAACAAACCTTTACTCTTTTAGTTTTGGGTATTGGGTATTTTATCTTGGCAATGAGAAAAGTATCTAAGAAAAAGTTCATGCTTTCTATTTCTTTGCACTGTACCAAAAAGCCTGGCACAAAAGTTGACCTTGGGGTGTGTTCATTTGTTTCTGTAATCTGAGAATTTTTTTTCTAAATACGGAACATAGTCACCTTCACAAAAACATCTAGGGTAGTGTGTCTTAAAATCTGTTTCTTGTGGGCACAAAATCATCATTTTGTGGGTACCTATTAGAAGTACAAATTCTTAGTCTCTACCCCAGGCTTAGCAAAACAAAAAATCTTTGGGATGTATCAGCAATCTGTGAGTTAAAAAGCTCCCCAAGTGATTCCAGTGCACAACTCAATTCTAAAAATAGATGGTTCTGCTGACATAAATAAGCCTAATTATCTAATATACCTCACGACCAATATTTGGCGTATCTTCCCTCATTATAATTACTTTCTCCATCTTTATGCGTTTCATGATATATAGGAGATATGATCATAAAATAAAGTGAATATTTAAATTTAAAATATTATCACAGTAAAAGACATATTGCCCTTAATCCCTTCAAAATACTCCCTTTTGTTTATCTCATCTCTCTTGCTGCTTTCTGAACCAGTTCTGGAAGTACTTTGTCATGAGTTTCTTTAGTCTCTCCATCCTGACTGCCTTAATGATCTGAATGGGTTGAAAACATGTACTTTTCATGATCATTTCCACTTTGAAGAAGAGTCAGCAGTCTCAAAGTATCAGATCTGATGAGTAAGATGAATGGGGACACATCCATGTTTTAATGAGCCTGTCTTTCTGTTGGATGGAACTTGGCAGCAGCATTCACTGAATTTTTGATCATGGCTCAAAAAAGAGGCTTATGTAAGAGGACTTCCAAAACTATTTCAGAAAGTAGCAAGGACAGTGGAATAAATGTGTTTCCAAGTGAGAGGGAGAATATTTGGGGTATTGGGAATTGAACTCAAGGCCTTGTATTGCCAGGCAGGTGCTGTGTCACTGAGCTATAACCTCAGCCAGCGAGGGAGAATTTTAAAGGGGGTTGATGAGGATGTGTTTTGACTATGTTTTCTTTTTTATGTAAACACACTGTATCTTTTTGATCAACCCTTTTATGTATATGCACTATGCTGTTCATATGTACAGATTAATCCTTCTTTTGATTTTCAAACTCCTTAAACCCTTATCTACCCTAAATGTACAATAGAGCTTTTAGCCATAGGGTGACTAATTGTTACTGACTGACTGATAAGTTACATTAGATAGGATTCTGGAGGAACACAGGGTCTATATGAAAGAATGCTGTAGTTAGTTAGGTCTAACATGGGTGCTAGTTGGGCTAATGTCACGTATTCCTTCTTCATCCCTCCAGGGCATTTCACTGGATCTGTTAATTTTCTGCAGGGAGAGCAGCCCAGCCTTCATAATAAACTTCACAGGAAGTAATATATGTGCGCTCAAAACTTCACTTTATCTATAGCATCTTCCTTCAACCTCTAATCATATATTAGTTCACACATTGAGTCTACTTCTAAAATACTTAACAGAAACACATATGAAAAATAAAAAGAGGAGCTTATAAAACAACATAACAAATTGCCCATAAATACTAAAATGTAAATGGAAGCTCTACACTAAATTATTTCCCTTTTTGGGTTTAACCGAAAATCATCTTAGAATTTATTCATCATTATGGTAAAGCTTGCTTAATTCCTGGTTTTACATCAGCAACTCACCCTAAGAACATATTTTACTTATCAGTTCATAAAAGCATTGCAAATATAGAAACATATAAAAGGAATTTTTTTTAATAATTTATGACTTTTATTCATTCAACAAATATCTAATAATTACTAAGTACAAGGCACTGTGTTAGGACTTAGAAATCAGAAATCCATCATTATTTCATGCTTCTAACTAGAAACTCCAGAAGAAAGATGAAGTCAGACAATGATATCCCAGTGTGTTACGGCCTATGACCTAGTAAGCACAGTTTGCAGATGCATGAAGTAGTCCCTAATAACGGAAGGTAAGATGGAAATAATAGGGAGAAAATGCTTTCAGTAAGCACAAAATAAGAGATTGTTGCTGAAGGACAAATACAAGTTATATAGAAGAAGGAGTAAGGAAGTAAAAAAGAGGCATGCAGAGACATAAGCATGGCTGAAAAAATAGCATGATGTTATCAATAATTACATATTGCTAGAAGCAAAGCTTTGGGTGGAGGAAGTGGACTAGGGAAAGATGAAATTCAGGTTGCATAGATGAGTATGGCTGAATGTCACCTCAGGTCCAGAGAAAGTTTGAGGTCTCGCTAATTCTGAGTTAATTTTGGTCTTGGTTTTGTTACCATTTCTTATTGAGACTGTTCAAAGTAGTCTCAGAACCTTTGCCTCCACATTACTGTATTTGAAAAGTAGTTTTGCTAATATTGATTGAAGGAAAATACGTTGTTCTGGGCAATTTTGAGGAGTGAAGGCAACTAGCACTTCTACCTAGCAATTTATGCCATGTGATTAGATGCATGAGACATGTGTGTGCCTCTTTGAGTGCTGGTTGGTATTACTTCGTGGTTGTTGGTGTAAGTGCAGGGACCATTTCAGAGCCATCTACTCTCATAAGTAAAAGCACTGTAATGTTCAAAACTTATCTAGGTCATTCCCTTTCTAAAGATTGTCTGAACGATCTGGGGATTGCATTCAGTTGCTCCTAAAAGAAAACTGAAAGCCAATAGATTAAATATTTTGGAGCTGTAGGTGGTTCTGGTAAAAGAAAACTAATCTTCTCTAGTGCTAGTGCCATGACTCTATGAAGTCAGCAATGTATAAGGCTGTTTTGTTTTGTTTTGTTTTGTTTTGTTTTGTTTTGTTTTGCCTCCTACATAGGCTGTGCCTTTCGTCCTCAAGGTCCTCCTCAATGGACTCATGAGGGTCACTACATCTCTAGCAGTCTTGCTTCTTTAACAGGTACAAAGGAGGAAGAAATAAAGCAGGAAAAGACAAAACCGTACATGCCAGCAGACTCAGACCTCTGTGACATTTTGTTCAGAATCACGACACAAAGACTTACTTATACTTCATTGGCTACAACTGCCACACGACAGCCTATATTTGGACATGGATATAGAAAACATATTTTTACTTCACCCAAAATAAAAGTGGCATAGCATAGAATAAGAAAAGAATGTATATTGAATAAACAAGAATCCTGGCAATTTAGAGACTTAGCAAGATTCTGCTTCAAAATAAAAAATAAAAAAGACTGACGTAGTGTGTACAAAGGAAGTCGGTTCAATCTGCAGTGACACACACAAAAAAGAAATCTCCCATTTCTGAGGTCTGGCCTGAATGTGCTAAACTCTTATGTGCTAGTTCTACTCTTCTTTCTACCTCTAACAATGTGAGTGTTTTGCTAAAATCCTTTAATTGTGCATTGCCTCTTTTCTGTTTGGTGTTAACAGACCTATATTTTTGAGTTATTTTCCTCTTTTAAACATAGCTCTTACTTTTAAATCTTTTTATTCACCACTGATATTAGCATGTGTAGATGTGTGTGTGTGTGCACTTACATATATGCATGCTGGTGTTTCTCACTGCTCTGAGCACATGCATAATCTAGGACCCAAACATGACATTATTTTCTGAGGCCAGACTAAATGTTTTGTATATTCAATTTCCATTCATGAAAGCTCAATTGCTTTGCAAATCCTTCTCTGCCTTTGGAAAATTATCCTAGAAGAAAACACAGTTGGTTGTCCCATTTTTCAGCAAATGAAATAACAAGGTGGGGGAGAGAAGAAGCCCGCAACTTTCATAATTAGAATGTAAGCTTACATCAGTGTCCTGGAAAATAAGACTTTAAAAACAATTCCTTAATGGCTAGAGGATAGTTGGTGGTTGTGTGTTTTGGTGAGAATTTTTTTTTTTTGTAAGAAGATACTTTTCAAAGTTGGAAGAATGACTTCACAGAACTGTCCCAAACTCAGTCAGAAAAACCTCCGCCACTGGCATACTAAATATTTTATGAAGTATAACCTTGAAAACTAACCCATTCCTGGATTTATCTGATCATTTGGAGAGAGATAAAAATAGTAACAAAATTGCAGTGAAATCAATTGACACAATTTCATATGTAATATAATCATTCAGAATATATATTTAGCTCATACTGTCCTTTGGTGTGGATTTTCAGATTTTCAGCAAATGTCCTGCTCCGTGGATATAAGGAAGGGCACATAGAAGGCTGTTATTCTCAAAACTACATGGATAGAGTCGAGAATTCCTCAGCAATAACAGAAAATATTTACCGAAGGAAGCAGTGATTAGAAAGTGCCTACTGCTTTTGATCATTTCCTGCCTTCTCTTTTTAAGCTCCTTTCTCCAGCCCACTGCTCGTCTTGAAAACTCTTCCATCCTTTTCCACTCTGAGTAGCGTTAAAACTGGATGAATATGCATCCATGCATTCGCTGGGTACCCTACCAAGTTTATTCCCTTAAATAACTAGATCCAATAAATATTAATGAAGTAGAATATAAAATTAATTTTCTTTAAATTTTTAAAAATACAACCATTTCCTGAGTTTCATATGAGAAAATAAATTCGAATGTTTTGAGGATTCCAAAAATACAAAGAATTCTCATTACTATATAAAAGCTGGAGTTATGTAGTGTATACTTAACACACATAGACCTCATAGACCTAATTCACATACATATGAATATATATATATATAATTCCTGATTTACGATGCACTTACTTATGGATTTCTAACATAGTGATGGTCTTATCAGGGCATACAGAAAGAAACCCAAGGACAGTGACATAGCATATGCATGTATATTCTTGCACAACCCTTGAATCCTTATTGAGATATTCATTTGGAGTCATAGAAATATCTTTGCTTACTTTAAATGGCATACCAATTTTTCACTTTGCTGGATAATGTCAAATTATCTACCTACAAAGATGCATAATCATATATTCTTACCAAGTTTATGGGATTTCTTATTCCTGAATAAGTTTTAGTAGTGCTTATTAGCAAACTTGTTTTCTTGCTACTCTGAAAGATTAAACAGCATTTTTATTTGAATTTTTACTTACACATTAGTGAGGTTGAACTTCTTAATGCTTATTGCAAATGTATATGTCCTCTTTTATACATGAACCACAAATATTTTTTGTATATTTTCTTGCTGGCATGCTTGGGCTATTTGCTGTTTTCTGTTTTCAGTGAGAAAGAATATTAAAGATGGAAACATAATTGAACGGAAACTTTTCCATGATTATCATTGCTGGAGCAATGGCGAAGTGGTATGAAGGTACATGGCAGGCTCAAGAACTGTCAAATTTGAACAGTATGTTCAAAGTGGAAGGTAAAGCTAAGCCATGCAAAATGGCCTTGGAAAAACAGTTGTATGTTTGACTTTGGGAATACATTTCTTGATGCCAAGATGTGTATTATCTATAAGACTTCTGATTTAACATTTACTTAGCCTGGAAGGTCAAAGAATCCTGAGGAAATCTTGACCATGATCTAAGTGCTCCTTGGACTATCATTCAGTGTCTACCAAATCACCAGAGAAGCACAATTGTCATTTCTCAGTTACACTTCCAAAAATACAAAGTAAGTGACAAAATTTGATACACTCAGGGCTGTTTTCCTTTCTGTTATAAACAGATAAACCCCACTTTGAACTCATCAAAAATATTTCATTCTCAAACTCAATCTCTTTGATTTTTCTTGATCCCTGTGCTTTGGAATCAATTTTTTAAATTTCATACATGACAATTTGTGTATAACCTTAGTACAAGTATAATATTAGTGAGGAAATTAGACTGCTTGAGACTCATCACCAGTTTATAGTCTAGATTTAATTGTATTATTTACTAATATAGTGAATATTCTTTTTGTCAATAAATGTTGTGTAAGATAACAAAAAATTGAATTGCACTTTTATATACATAGTGGGTACAAAATTATTCCTGCATAGATATACTTTCATAAGTAGATTCATTTTATTTTAAATTAATAAAACATTAAGTAAAAAGCAATCAGTGAAATGTGTAGTTCATTATTTCCACAATCATACTTGTGATCTTTTACTACACAAACTTTTTAGCTCCCAAGACAGGTATAACTGTAAACCATTTATTAAAGTGACAAAAAATCCTTTATTAGATTTTCCTTGTGTCTGACATGTTAACTTTATAAATATATATTGGGCTTTGTAGCAAAGGTAAAGAATACAAATTATTTTACTGACATTTTCTGCTAAGCATCAATATTTTTAGCTATTAGATCCAATATATAGCCTTCAACATTTAAGCTTTTTATTTTATTTAAGACAAAACTTTCTCCTTTAGAAATGTCTCATACACTATGTATCTACAAATTCTGATAAATGACATGTTTTTATATGTGCTCAGGAAGTTAATAAAATCTATAACAGCATTTTATTTCCTGATCCTTAACCTGAAATTATTGCTTGAAATAAAACTTAGAAAATAAATAAATAAATACAAACCTTTTTGATAAATGAATTAACTAACTTTCTTTCATAAAGCACTTCAATTTAACAATGCCATGAGACTTACACACTAAAAGAAGACATTGCTGACCTATTTAGATTCTAAATGCTACCAAAACAAATTGCTTTTTGTCTTTGCATAAAGCATTTGAAAGGCAAAAGAAAGCGATTTGTTATTCACTGACATTATCCAGACTGAAGCAAAATTTAGTTTTTCTTGTCAATTTGACAACATCATGGCTTTCTATTTAGTAGGAACTGATTTGTAATAAAGTCAACCAAAAATGATTTGGAAGGTATCAATATTCTCTTTTTCCCTTTAATGCATCTGTCATACTCAAGGTTACATAGACAAATGATGAAGGGTCAGAGAACCATGGAGAGGCAAGTACACGGAATTTTACAAATCTGCATGAAACAGAAAAAAAGGCTAGTTGGCATCTTAGAACCTCTCTGGGTCCAAGGTCATCAGAACCAAAAGTTCTGGAAACCTGAGGGAGATAAATTCCCTCCTGAAGTACAGCTGCATCAAAAAGCTGAACACAGCTGCTGTAGGTAAGATGGAGGATCTCAAGGACTTCCCCTTTGCAGATTATTTGCATGCAAGATGCACAAATTTGGGCCGGGGATTTAGCTCCGTGGCATAAGAGCCTGCCTGGCAAGTGCAAGGTCATGAGTTCGATCCCCAGTACCCCCCCAAAAAAGCACAAATTTATCAACAGGGCTGATTATTTACAATAAGAATGTCTGGCTATTGTCTCTAGAGTGAGTGTCTCCAATTATGAACCATAGAAATGAAATAGGTCTGTGGTATATTTCAAAGATACCTCTCTTACTAATACATTCCAGAAAAAATGTTGAGTAAATTTAACAGGTGATTATGTTATCGAGATTGCTGTTATCAATCTCACTAGTTTCTAAGTGATCTATTTTGATTTCCTAAGACCATCCACAGCTCAACTTTGAGCCTTAATAATTTTGGGTTAGAAAGACTGAGACAGGAAACTTCATGTGGGGCCTGGACAGGCTGTCTACCACTTATTACAATAGGCAGAGGTAGAGTATGGAGTGACATAACACGTTAGTAATGTGTACTCTTTGCACACCTGGACCCTTTATAGAGACATTTATTCTATTATTCTACCAGCTGGTGTCAACTAGAAACTCTATGAAAAACAGCGTTAAATGTAGGAATGACCTCCATTAATGGATTTGTATCACATCTTACAGTACCAAAGAGATTGAAATATCTCTTTGTGGAAGTATACACCAATTATTGATACATCTGTGTAAACTGACCTTTCCAATCAGGATCTTATTGTAACAAATGCACCAAACAAGTAATTCTGCAAAAATAAAAGCTTCCATTATGTTCCAACCATGGTAGTTAACACAAGAAATACAAAGGAAAATAACACATATTCCCTGCCTTCAAGTATATTACAGGAATGAAAACCAAAACATGTGCCACAACTTGGTACATAATGCTATGGGAGCACAGAGATGTCATGGCTTCATTATCCTTGGAGCGGAGAAGATTTTTCAAATGTTATTTTTGAGCACATCTCAAAAGATGGAATGGATATTTATTAAACAATCAAGATTGCACATCTTATAGACAAAGATGAAAATGTGTTCTGAAAGTGTGTTAGACTGGTACATCTGAAGAAAAAGAACACTGATTTTTTGGACTTTTCATTGTATTGAGTAGTAAATAGGAGGCTAAAAAGAAGCTTAGATGGCTGAGAATAAGATAAGATCTTTTTTTTTAACCTGTTGATTCCTCTTGAGGACAGAAAAGGATTTGTCAAAACTGCATAACAGGAGATAATGACACTTTGAGCTGAAAAAGTAACAAATGGAAAAGAAGATGCTGAATTTAAAGTGTGTTTTCCAGGTGGAGTCAAATCATTTTGGTTTGGAGGTGATAGAGTAGATTTGCTAGAGGAGAAAGACTCCAAACTAATTGCATAATTGTGAGCTTCTATGGTTAAAATGATTATTATATGAAGTTTGGAAACTAAAGCAAAAAGCTCAATATGATATTTTCACAGGGATTAAATTTACTCAGCAAGAAGTATTAAATATTGAGTGGTCATCTTTAGAAATCTCCAAATACCAGAGATGTGCAGAAAATCATTTGATTTCATTTTTTAAAATGCTTTCAGCACATGAGAGTTTTCATGTTTCTTTAAATGCTATTACCAAGGTTGCATACTGGATTCTGCTATACTCAGTAATAGCAATCTTTGGAAAGCAATGGAAGGGAAATATTCTCATTATTGGAAAAAACCAATCCATCACAAGAACAGAATATTAAAAGCGGTCAGAGAAAAGAAACAGATTACCCATAAAGGAAAACTCATCAAAATCACAGTGGACTTCTCAATGCAAACCATCAAATCATGAAGAGCTTGGCGTGAAATCTTCCAAGCCCTGAAAGAAAATAACCTCCAACCCAGAATGATGTATCCTGAAAAACTGTCTCTCAAAATTAATGGAGAGACAAGATATTTCCACAACAAAGAGGAACTGGGGGAGTTTGTGACCACCAATCCAACCCTGCAAAGAATACTGAAGGACATTCTAGAGAGAGAGAAGAAAACCACCAGGGTTCCAGGAATAATGGCAGAAAGGCCTCAAAGAAAGGGACAGACAGAGGAATGAAGGAAAAAAGTAAACAAATAACAACAGAAAAATAGCATGGCAGATATAAAACAGAGAAGATTGGTTATATCACTGTTTTATTTTGACTGATTTTATTTGAATCTGGTATGCTTGAGAGTGTCAAGTCTGAGAGTAGGGGCAACTACTCTGAAGATGACAGGATTCAATAGGATACCCATTCTGGTTTGATTGTCCTATAATGTCTCCAATGTTTAGATTTTATTAATAATGTAAAGCAATGCTATGTTTATATTATATTTGACGATATAGACAATTTTATTGAAAATAACTAGAGACATCATAGTGACTACCGTAGCTCACCTAATGTTGTTTTTTTGGATGTTCTTTTCATTTCATGTTTCTCTAGGAATTTATATTGCTGACTTGTTTTATTTATCCCTCCAATATAGGAAGGCTAGGTATATGTGTAGAGACTTATACATGTGCAGAACTTCTAAGTAGTTTACGAGAATGGATTATAGTTATTGTAAGGGAAAAAAAGGAAAAGATAATATTCTAAAGGATATAACTGCATGTATGTTTGAGTGTGTGGAATTAATAACCATGTTACTAAAATTTTAGTTGAATGGATGAGCAAAACTGACTGCAGTTTCACTGTTTGGATGTCCACTTTGTGGACTTTAGTTTTGTAACTTGAACAACTGCATCTAAAAGTATATAATTATCAACTAGTGATTATTACTTGTTACTATTTTTTTTCTGTTTTTGAGATATTGTATTGTTTCTACCCTCTTTCCGTTTCAAATTTTTTTCTTTAAATAGAACAGTTTAAAAAAATAAAGCAAGAGGAGGAAAAGAAAGTGCTCTAAAAGAGATAACTGTATATAACCTTAAGTGTGTAGGATTGATAAACATGTTACTAAGTTTTTGTTGGATTGGTGAATAGAACTGTTTGCAGCCTCACTGTTTGAATGTCTACTTTGTATGCTTTAATTTTGTAACTGGAACAACTATATCCAAGAAGACAATATGTAATGTATCAAATAGTGATTTGTTACTGTTTATTTTTTTTGAAATTCTGTATTGTTTCTACCCTTTTTTCTGTTTTGCTTCCCCCCTCTTTAAATAAAAAAATAAAAAAAGAAAAAAAAGAAAAAAATCTAATCCCACAGAACAGTTAAATGAAGTATTCACACACTGAGTGATAGTACTTGGATTTTTTATCATGAATTGTGCTTGAGTGCTTTTGGGTTTGTTCTGCCATAATTAAGAGGCACTAATGAGATTATCAAAGTCTTAGAGGTGAGACAAAAACAGAATTACTTTTCCACTTGCTTCCTAAGTAGTGATGCTCTTAGTATCTGTACTAAAGTATCAACATTTGGATAAATTCCAAGAGCATATTAAATAGTAATTAATATGAGGTTTTGCATGATTAGTAAAATTTGATGATCTAAATTGTACTCTATCATGAATAAAGATGATACTTTCACTGCAACTTTCCTTTTACTTCCACAAAGGCCACTGAATGTGTTTTATAGGACAAAAGTTCATGTTGATGGCAAATGATATGTTACAGAAGACAGTAATATTACTGCTTTTAAGTGAAAATGAGAAAATTTTGTCAAAAGCAATAAAAGCCTCCACTAGAATTTTGCTTTGCCTTAGATTAAGCTGAATGTACAGGCAAGCCTCAAAATTCATTCATCTGTGCCCTAAAGACCACATTCTTGGAGATCAGCCTTTGGTCATAGACTTACAAGGCCTGAGGTTGGCTCAGTTTATGGTAGGCAGGTTCTGCCAATTTACATCTTCCTGATGAAATTTTAGAATGTCATGTTAATTTAGCTATCATTACTTCTTGATTAAAACAATTCACCTTTGTCTTTCAAACATGTATAACAACTGCATTGTCACTCTTCCATGATACCACAGAGTGGTGGACTTGCAATTCCTAGGAACCTAGATATTGTTACAGTTAAATGTTTAGACTGGCTGAACTGTTTAGTTAAACCAAAGGAAATTCCAGGATCCTAACTGGGCCTAAGCCATAGCAAAATTTACAGTTTGAGTTGTTTTTAAACTAAGGACAGACATGTCTCAAAAATATGGGTTTATCTTCATAGCCATATTTATTTAATTTCTGAAGTATTTCAGGTGTTGATACAGCTATTTTTTCTACCAAATTATCTTTTCAAAACAAAACTGTTATGATAAAAATATTCACTTAAAAAACCATGAGCATTGGGATCATTTATAGCCAGATTCAAATTTTCCTCTGCCCTTTACTATATGTTGTATGCATGCTATGGTTTGTGTCTAGATGTCTCCCCCAAAACCTTTTACGGTTATCAAATGGGGAGGGGTCTTTTTCAGAGATGGGCTGGATCTAGAATGTGTGATTGATTCATGGTGCAATGCTAAGATTAAGGCATCTAGGATTAAGGGTGTGAATACCATCTGTCCTAAGGAGCCTGGATAAAATATAAGGGATAGAAAGAGTTCTGGTTGTTGCCTCGTTTGCTTGCTTTTGTTGTCTTATTCCTGCCATGAAATATTTCTATTCTGAGATACCCCTTTGCCAAACCACCATGACTTGGAGTCAGTCAATTATGGACTGAAACTTCTACAAAATGTGAACTAAATAAACCTTTCCCTCTTTAACTTTGGGTATTCGTATTTTGCCTCAACAATGATAAAAGTAACTAAGACATTCTATATATATTTTATAGGTCTCTACCCACATTCACTCTCTACTTTTCCCATCTTACTTGGTCCAGATTGGATGAATTATATGAATTATGTCAACAGGCTCATGAGATTTTTGGTTGAGTTTGGCCAATAGAAAACCACAAGCAAGAAATTTAGAGGAGGAAAGGGAATGAGGTCAAAGTATTTAGTTTTCTGTTGTCTGTCCTTGAGGTGGGAAATATCAGGTGGGCTGTGTTTGTCCCTCAACAGCCTAGCATTTTTCTCTCAGGAAGTCCAACTTTACACAACTGTCCCACCACCCCAGTCCCTTCACACTAGGGATGGTGATAGTTTTGCCAACAATTTTCCAGCAATGTCCTTTGTGGTTCCTCATTACATTTGTAATTTGTTGTACAATTATTTATGAATTATCCTAACTAAAATGTGTTCCCTGTTTCTTATGGGAAATTCCACTAATAAATACTGGAAAAAAAGCCATTAGGGATAATGACAATTGCCAGTCATGGCATATTAATAATCTGCTTACCATCATTCCTATCACACAGTATACATTTGGTAGACAGTAGTAATGGTAAGTTTTACCTGTATATGCCCTACATAAAGTATAGAATTTTCAGTGAAAAGTTATTCACTAAATGTTGGTAAAATGTATAAATCTAAACCTGAAAAAACTAATAACAATTTGAACCCTCGTCACTCTCTGATTGATCCAGTATCATCCAAGTCATTTTAATTTTCTTACACGTTTTCCCATAGAGTCTCCTCACATTTAAAAGATATATACTGCGTTGGCTATGCCTCTAGGAACTGACTTATATTATAAGCTCTTTGAGATCAGAAACTAACTTTAGTTCCTATTTTTGTAATTTCTATGTCTTTTGAGAAATGTTCTTGCACAATATGCACACAATGTCATTTATGAACTTTTGGGATGGGCAAGCCATGCCAGGAGGCAAATGTACTCATTTCTAATATTGTGTCAAATATAATCCATTATGACAAGTTTATATTTTATTTTGATATCCTAGATACTAGCAACATTGAAATAGCAGTGAGAGAAAGCAAGCACACTTGTGGCTAAAACTTTCTCATTACTCTGTTACAGCTCATAATGTACTTTCCATCTCATTTCATTCTAGCAGAACACAATTTCCTTTTGGTACTGTACATCTTTTTTCCTTGTCCCATTCAGTCACACCATATAGCCAGGATTATTTAGTTTCATACTTCTCTTGGTTTCAAGCAATGCTAATCTCAATTTATGTCATAATATGACTTTAATAGTCAGGGGTCTTCAGGCTTGCCTTGTTTGAAATTGTTCAAAATAGTAAACTTACTGCTGGAATGGAGAATAAAGATACTGTAATTATTTTACACAAACTAAATAAATAAAATAAAAAATTAAGACTTGAATCAAAAGTACTCTATAGACCATGTAACATAAGTATTTTAGGACTTCATAGGATAAATGACAAGCTGAAAACAAAAAAAGCCATTTATTTTCTTCATTGTGTCTATATTTCAATTAAATTTCTTAAAGAATTCTTACACATCTCATTTGCAAATTAAATGTATTTTATATATTTGAATTCTTGCCATGAGGACAACTCCAGGTTTCCTGAATATTTGACTCTCTAGTGTTTTATTTGAGCAGCAAAGATAACAAGATGTTAGATTGAATATACACATCTAATTTCATTGCCTCAGAAACTTCTGTAGAATCCACAAGGACAGAGAGAGCAAGAGAGAATAAAATAGCAACAATGTTTTGAAAGTTGGAAAGGAAATGAACCAGTGCTAATTGACATAGTACAGCTAAGAAAACTGAATCTCAAGCAGGCCTTAGGAAAGGATAAGAAAAAACAAGACGTACACTACAGAATCCTCAAAGATTCAAGAAATGTTAGCCTCAGGTAATTACAAAATTCAGTATGAAAGTCATAGGCTATTAAGTAGTAGGCTAAAAGCTACTGAAAAGTTCTCAAATCTCTGGATCCCTTTATTTGGTCTGTGTCCATTAGGAACCAAATCCCTTCCACCCCAGTATACACTAGGAGGTTACCCTAGATAAGGTAAATTGTAAGGTGTCTGAGTGGGAAATAACAGTCACAGTTGAGATGTTTCCTGACTAGAGACCATGAGTATATTGCACGCTAAATGTTACCAGTCACTGGTTCTCTTCTTCCTCAATCCTATCCTAAGTTTTCTCTAAGGTCTCTGGAGGTCATCAGATTTTGGTCATTCAGGGCGAAGAGTACAAAACATTTCCCAGTGACATTTTATCATATAAAAAGAATTATCTTGAGATTAAATAAAGTGTGTCTTTTCCCTAAAAGATAACATTCTGATAACTTTACAGCAAATTCAAGATGGGCCAATCATACCCATGGGAACAAAAGTCCCCCAAACTCATTTATTGATCTATCATAATAATGATCAGACAATTATGGATTATAAGATAGCTAAGAAAAGATCTCAAGAAGGAAATGGAGAACAAAAGATGTAAAACCTAAAAGAAAAGAGATATTGAAAAAGAGACTAAAGTGGGAAACAAAAACTTTAAAACACTAATATTATAATCAAAATTATGACTAGATTCTACTTTTCACATTTTCAAATAAAGAGAATTTTTTTATTTTGTACTTTTATTTTTAGAGGCTAAAACACCTGCTAATATCTCACAGAAAGTAATTTAGAAATGTTTTTTAATTGTACTTTGTATTAAAAGTAATTTTATAACTTAAACTGTTAAATGCAGTAATTTATAAAACAACAATCTTACACTATATAGCTTTCTCATTTATATTTCATTTTAACTTCCAAATTCTCCCTCATGAATGTCATACAAAGTGAATTTTAAAATTAAACAGCAGAAAACATATGCAATGTCTTTTGAGAAGAAGTAAATGTTTCTAAATGGAATCTTGACATTTAAATTTGAGATTTTGTCTGTTCATTGTATTCCATCACAATTTTCATTCCAACTTTAGGTAATACAATGTTGGAAAATGCATATATTTCATAACCATCATATATTTTAATTCAGAAATTCCCAAAACCTTTAAGAGCTTCTTTTTGTGGTAAATCGAGGAAAATTTCACTAGGTTAATACTTTATGTGACAGCTAACTAAAAAATTGCCCAGGTTTTCAAAACCCAGTTGGAAATCCCGAAGAGAGCTTGCCAACAGTTGATAAAATGAGCTTCTGATGGCCACCTGAGTTCCATTCAACCACTGGGGGTGAAGCCTACACAGTGGAAAAGTGAATGTTTGCCTTCAGTAATTGATAAAAATATTTTGGGCATTGGTTGACAGTCTTTGCAATATCAATCAGAATTTGATTTGCATTAACTTAATGAGGATAAAAATAAATACTGTAATGTATTAGAATGAATGCATCTCTCATTTCTAAATTTATAAAAGTATATTATATGTATATATATTTTGCCTAATTCAAAATTTAAAAATATATACAATTAATCTGTTATATACGCAGAGATTTGTGAAGATTAAATAAAATAATGCACAATTGGTTATGATTTTACCAGCCTGAACCGTTACTAAGTCTTAAATAAATGTCAATAATGACTGCTTAATATTATGATATAGAATATTTCAAATCATTTAACAGAAGAGAAACACTGACAAATGTAAAAATGTCTCTTTACACTATGCATAAGCATAGTAAATTATTTCTATATTTTGAAATACTATTTTTCCTATCAATTATAAATTAAAATTGTATAGCTTTCTTTCCATAACTACTCAAACTAAGAAATGGAAAGATATAACATGTTCTTGGATGGGCAGAACCAATATAGTCAAAATGACCATTCTTCTAAAATTGACATACATATTTAATGCATTCTAAATCAAAATTCTAGCAGCATTCTTCACAAAACTGGAGGAAACAATCCTAAAATTCATGTGGAACCAGAAAAGACCTGAGATAGCAAAAGCAACCTGTTGGGAAAAAGAGAAATTCTGGAGGTTTCACAATCCTGGGCCTGAAATTGTAATACAAACCTACTGTGATAAAAACAGAATGGTAATAGTTTCCTTGCCAAGTCTTTAAATATAACTCTATTAACAGTTATTCCCATATGACTAGCCAACCTAGGCAATCATCAGAAAAAACATTATATAATGTACAGCTCTCCCTTATGTAGGATTAACTTCACAATTTCTTAACAGTTAAAATGTGCTTCGTTTTTAACTTATATTTATTAACCTGTAACAAATTCAGCTAAATTATTTTGTGTTGATATATCTATATATGTGTATATACGTCTCTAAAAGCTATACAGCCATGGTAATTTTACATTCAGAGGTATTCTTTTAACAGTATTCCATGAGTATTCATTTTCTGAAGATGGTACTTTGGCTTGCTGTGTCAAAATTTATCATCAAATTGCATGAAAGAGAAATTTGAGCTTGAGTCTTTAATTTTTTACCAAACAAATACTACATGATCATATGTCATTGTAAGCAATTTTGATCCAGGAAACTAATTTTGTAATTTGTCCAATCTTGCATTGATTCTATAACCATTGGTGATAGCATTTAGGATCTATAAGGTAATATTCTCCATATTTATTTACTCTGTAGAGTTCTTTATTAAAATTTACCAACCCAAAATCTTCCAGTAAAGAAAATCTGAGGACTGGATAACTTCACTGTGAGTGCTAGCAAGTACATAAGTAATAATTAACATTGATCTTAAACATGGTTTATTATTTGGGGAATTTTAGCCAGGAAGTAATGAATTGTGTTGTAAGCTTTTCTTAATGTTTTTTTAGTCAGAGATTCCTTAAATTAATCAGCATGATCTTTGAGTGCGGATCCCCTACCTCAGCTTCCTGAGTAGCTGAGATTACAGGCTTGTGTCATAATGCAGGCAACCTCTTCAGATCTTCCAAAAATTTGTACATGAAAAAAATCCTTCTTAATACAATATGCAAGATCACCAATATTCTTCCATCAATTCTAGATAAGATCAGTGAACAAAGTAACAAACTATAATCCAATCCTTCTCAGGATCACAGAAACATTTTTATCAAAATAACACAGAATACAATTAAGCAGTATGCAAAATGAATTAAACAACATCACCAAATAAGATTGATTCTAGGGATACAAGGCTGTTTTTACACTTGAAAACCAGTTAATTCACTGCAGATTTCAAACATGCTACAGTCGAAAAATCATAAGATCTTATTAATTAATGCAGAAATGCATTTGACAAATACATTGTTGTGCTTTGTGTCTATATGTCCCCCCAACCCTTTATCAGGTCATAGTTTTGGCCTGTTCAGTGGTGGTTTGATCTAGAATGTGTGATGCTAAGATTAAGTGTGTGATTCTGGTGGTTGGTATTGTGTCTCAGCCACAGGAAAGCCGACTAAGAGAAACCTGTATTTCAGTTGAACTGAACAGAGAGTGCAGAAATAGATGTGGTAGATGTCCAACTGATTTTTGCTAAAGTTGAAAAGGTAATTTAGTAGAGGAAGAATAATATGTTCAACAATGTGTCCAGGAGCCATTTACTCTCCAAAGTTTAAAGCATTATCTGTATCTCACAATATATGTAAAATTAACTCAAAATAGTCCATGGACATAAGAGTAAAAAATAAAGCTGTAGAATTTTCATGAAAACAATAACAGAAAGTCTTTGAGATCTAAGAGTAGACAAAAAGTTCTTAGACTTGAAAACAAAAATCAAGTCCATAAAACAAAAGTTAAAATATGAGCATGATTCAAATATTAAACTGAGAGAAAACAGTTACAAACCACATATCTGAAAAAAAGATACAAAAGCAACACTGTGTCGGCATTGTGCCAGACTAGGGACAGACCACACAAGTCAATTTAGGACAGTCATCCAAACCAACTGGTGGCATGCAAGAACAGAAATGTCTGCTTTGTGGCAACAAACCCTTCTCTCCAGGAATGAAAGGAAAGCCTGTCTAGCCCAGGAAATGGTGAATGCAACACAGAAAAACTGAAATTATGTGATGAGAGAAACACCACTGTGTCTGGGGCACAGAAGTGCATACTCCATGGGGAAGTGGCAAAAAAGTGGCTTGAACACTGTAATAAGAAAATAGTTCAGTTGTGAGGGTTTTTTCTGTGTGGCGGGGGTCTAATCATGGAGCTCCACTTCAGGTATTAGAAGAAGAAGGCCGTGTGTTCATAGTTTCTCATCCCAGTGTAATCCCTGTATATTACTGCCTCTGTGCTGTTCACAGGCATTGAGTACATAATGAGTGCACCACACTGAGTGCACCACAAATGTGAGTCACCCACAGCCATGAGATCACGGTCTGGTTATTTCTTCAACACTGGCCCACAGTTCAGACCTACCCACAGACTGTACAAGTGATATGCTTGGCAGACAACCCATATTCTTCCTGTGGTTCAGACCCAAGTAGGGGAAAATTTGAGATACCAAGTGTTGCTCAGTCCTCAGTACCTTGCCTTAGCACTCCTCTGCAGCCATAGAGGGGTGGAATTTAGACTTCAGACTCCCCTAAAGAATCGCTTCTCCTTGGACAGAGGCTGAAGACAACATTGAACTAAAATAGATTTACAATCCCCCTTATCAGGCAATGTCCAAAGGTAGAAATACAGGAAAAACAGCTGTTTCTGTTACCAATTTTTTCCACAAGAAGGAATACTGGGCCTGGTTTCTTTTTAAAAAAATAATCTAAATTTGTGTGTGTGTGTTTGTATTTACGTGTATATGACCCTATGTGAGTCATGTTTACTGTTTTTGCTTCTATATTCTGCCTTATTTTGTCATGTTTGCCCACAAGAAGAGTTACTTCATAGGCGTTTTTAACTTTGTGCTTCTGTTAATTCAGTAATTGGATTCAGTCTCTACCTCTGCTCAGTTCACATTGAGGTTATTTTCTCTTTGGTCTTCTTCCTCCTCCTCTCATACCCTCTTATATCTCTCTTCCACCTACCCTACTTCCTTGGATATAAATGTTACCACCAATGACTTTTTTCTAGCATAATCTCCACTATTTTACTTTTCTATTCTTGGGTAAGTGAAATAGTAAAGACAATGTAAAACAAAGTTTAAATTACATGTGGCTATATAATTGCTTCTTTAAATGTTCATGTTGCTGGTAGGTATTCTATCTTCTCAGAGGAACACTATGATTGTACCTAGTACTCTGGGATGAGTAGGTGTTTACAGAGTGAGACATACCTGAAGCCTAGGTACATCTCAAAGAGAAAGAAACTCATTAAAAAGACCATACAATAGTGATGACTGAGCTATGTATCCTAATGGATCTGAAGACTTCAACATGCAAACATAAGAATTTTTAGGAAACAAGGCACCCAAATGCCTCCAAAAATTTACATCTCTACTAACACTGATCCCATATCTATGGAAGCAAGTGAAATTTTGGAAAACATATTTAAAAACTGATAATTTAAATTATCAAAGAAATGAAAGAAGATATAGACAGCTGAATAAATTACAGAAGACCGTAGAGGATATGAAAAAAAAAGTCATTAAAGAGAGACTTGAAAAAATAATCAAACAAAAATCCTGGAAGCACAGGAAGCACGCCTCATGGGAAAACTGCCTGGGACCTCCCCTGCTGTGCCTGCCCTGCCACCAGGAACATTACAGAAGCCCACCTCAGGCATAAGCTGCCTGGGACCTCCCCGCTGGGCCCACCCTGCCACCAGGAATATTGCGGAAGCCCACCTCAGTCATAGGCTGCCTGGGACTGCAGCCACTGGGCACCCCCGCCACCAGGAACATCAGGAAAGCCTGCCAAAGGCCTAAGCTGCCTGGAACTGCTGCTGCTGGGCCCGCCCCTCCACCAGAAACATAGGAACCTTGGACTACAGTGGATTGCCGTGCTGGCTGGATGAGAGACTCAGGAACCCCTCACCCAAACAGAAGAGCTCAACAGGTTTCAGTCAGTATGGTGCGTTTGCACCTAAAATAGAGGTCTGCAGTGGGTAAATAGGACTGTAAGTGAAACTCCCTCCAACTTTAAGACCTTGGCAAATCCGGCAAGAGAGTGAATAATCCCCCGCACACACACAGAGAACATCAGACAGGTTGAGGAGTGTGCCAATAAGGCCCCCTCAACTTAGAGAAAATTAAAAGAGCTTATGAGACCCCCAGTGACACAGTGGGGCCTCAGCTGACACAAACACTATAGCCAGGGAGATTTGGTGACCTGCAACAACCTGAAGACATAAAAACAGTAGGAACTAAGAGCTGACCTACATCAATACTTTTAGGCTAGATAGCCTAGAAACAATATAGGACTCACCCAACAGGCCCTGTAGGAGGAATTCAGGTGACTGGCTAACCTCTTCATTGTGGTACCCAGCATTTTGACAAACATCAACTCCACAGTACGACCCTAAAACTCCCACTATGAACTGTTAGGATAGAAAGACCAGATATTTACCCAAAAGGTGAAAATGACTAAAGGAAAAGGCAAAATGCAATCTCAAACATCTAATCCATCAGGAGCAAGTACAGGTGAAAATGAGGTAGAGGACCTTAAAATTCATACACCAGAAATCTCTGAAGAGATATCAAATGAAGTAAAGGAACAAATTCATGAGGCTACAGAGGAATCAAAATTAGAAATAATGTGTTACATAAAGACAGAAAAAACAACCTTAGTAAATCAGTTGCTCAACATATCTAGAGAAGAAATAGATAACAAAGATAGAAGCATGGGAAATTTATTGAAACTTTGAATGAACAATACAGAAAACAAGCTGAAGCCATGAAACCAATTCAAAGACATATCCAAGAAACAAAAAATTGTATTGAAGGCTGGCAAAACCATTTAAATGAAGCTGAGGATAGGATTTCAAACCTTGAGGCCAGGATCACATATAGCGATAATGAAAGAGTAAAACTTATAAAAACAACAAGGCAGCATGAAATGACAATGGAGCAGCTTCAAGATGATGCCAGGAGAAACAATGTAAGATTAATAGGCATCAGTGAGGAGGCAGAAGACAACGCAAAGGACATAACTAAGCTGTTCACAGAAGTAATAACAGAAAATTTCCCAAACATGGGGAAAAAATCTGATATACAAATAAGTGAGGCATATACAATGCCAAGCAATCACAACCAACATATATCTACACCCAGATATATAATAATTAAGATCTCAGACATGCAGCATAAAAACAGAATACTAAAAGGTTTTAGAGAAAAGTCACAACTCACCTATCAAGGAAAGCCTATTAGTTTCACGGCAGACTTCTCAGTGCAAACCTTCAGGCTAAGACAAGCTTGGAGTGAAGTATTTCAAACCATAAAAGAAAACAAATTTCAACCTAGACTGACATATGCAGCAAAATTGTTTTTCAAATTTAATGGAGAAACAAGATACCTCCATGACAAAGAACAACTGAAGAAATTCATGTCTAGCAAACTAACCTTACAAAGAGTGCTGAAGGAAATCCTAGATAGAGATAAAAATGACCACAATCTCCAGAACAACAACAGAAAGAAACCACTAGGCTGGACAAGACATTAAACAAAGGAGAAAAGCAGGAAACCAACAATAGGAACACAACATGGCAAAGTCAAGGCAGTAGATATCAGTGATATCCATAAATGTAAATGGGCTCAACTCACCCATCAAAAGAAAAAGGTTGACAGAATGGATCAAGAAACAGAATCCCACAATATACTACTGTTAACAAGAAACACATTTGACTCAAAAAGAAACTCATACATTAAAAGCAAAGAATGGAAAACAGTATTCCATGCAACAGGAACCCAGAAAAAAGCAGGGGTAGCTATTCTGTTTGCAAAGTGAACTTCAAACCTAAAAGCATTAAAAGAGATAAAGGCCACTACATATTTATTAGTGGAAAACTACAAAGAGAAAGAACCAATTTATATATATATATATATATATATATATATATATATATATATATATGCAACAAATACAGGAGTATCCTACTATATAAGACAAATACTAATGGACATGAAAAACCAAATACACATGAACACAATTGTAGTAGGAGACCTTAAAACCCCACTGTCACAAAGAGATAGGCCAACTGGACAAAAAGTCAGCAAACAAATAACAGAACTGAATCACACCTGTGAGCAAATGGACTTAGTGGATATTTACAGAGTGTTCCACACAACCACAGCAGAATACACATTCTTCTCAGCTGCACATGGGTCACTCTCCAAAATAGACCATATATTAACCCATAAAGCATTCTTAATTAAGTGCAAAGGGACCGAAATTGTCCCATGCTTAATATCTGATCATAGTGCATGAAATTTGAAAATCTATGGCCATACAGCCTGCAAAACCGTATAAATACATGGAAATTAAACAACAACATTCTGAATAATGTGGGTTAGAGATGAAATTAAAGAGGAAATAAAACAATACCTACAATACAATGAAAATGCAGATACAACATAACCGTAACCTACGGGATGCAATGAAAGCAATCCTAAGAGGGAAATATATAGCAATAAATAGTCACATCAAGAAAATGTAATGAACACAAATAAATAACCTAATGCTACATCTCAAGCTTCTAGAAAAGGAAGAGATACTCAAATCCAAAGTTCATAGAAGAGAGGAAAGTGTAAAGATTAGAGCAGAAATTAATGCAATTGAAACTAAAAAAACAACATAAAGAATTAATGAATCAAAAATCTGTTTTTTGAGAGAATAAACAAAATTGATAACCCCCTAGCCAACTTATCAAGAAAAAGAAAGAAAAATTCAAATCCATGCAATAAGGACTAAAAAGAAGGAAATTACTACAGATCCCATGGAAATTCAAAAGATCATGAACACCTACATTGAAAATCTCTACTCATATGGGGTGCAAAACAGAGTAAATGGACAGATTTCTAGGATCATATGAACTACCAAAGTTCAACCGAGAAGATATAGCAATTTTGAATAAAAAAGTCACCTACTGATATCAAGAATACAATTAAAAACTTACCAAGAAAGAAAAGCCCAGGTCCTGAAGGATTCACAGATGAGTTCTATAAAAAATTTAGAGAAGATTTAATGCCAATACTCCTTAAGCTCTTCAATGAAACTGAAAGAGAAGCAGTCCTCCCTAATTCATTCTTGGAGGCAATTATCACTCTGATACCAAAACCAGAGAAAGACCCAACCAAAAAATGAAAACTATAGACACTAATGAATATTGATACAAAGATTCTCAATAATATATTGGCAAATAGAATGCAGCAAATCACTGAGAAGAATATACACCACAACCAAGTGGGATTTATTCAAGAAATGCAGAGATGTTTCAACATATGCAAATCAATAAATGTAATATACCACATCAACAGAGCCAAAAATAAAAATCACATAATCATCTCAATAGATGCAGAAAAGGTTTTTGATAAAGTCCAACACCTTTTAATGATAAAATCCCTACAGAAACTTGGAATAGAATGTATGTACCTCAATCTAATAAAGGCTATTTATGACAAACCAACAGACAATATTATACAAAATGGAAAAATCTGAAAACCTTCACTCTAAAAGCAGGAAAAAGAGAAGAATGTCCACCATCACCACTCCTATTCAATATAGTTGTGGAAATATTAGCCAGAGTAATCAGAAAAGAGGGAGTAATAAAAGGAATAAAAATAGGAAAAGAAGAAGTTAAATTATCATTATTTGCATATGACATGATGCTCTACATAGAAAACCCCAAAAACTCCATTAAGAGACTAATAGAGGTAATAAACAAATTCAGAAGCATAGCTGGATACAAAGTCATGCTCAAAACTCAATAGCATTCCTGTACACAAATAAAAAACTCACTGAGAGAGAAATTATGGAAATATTGCCTTTCACAATATCATCTAAAAAATGAAATATCTAGGAATCAACCTAACCAAGAATGTAAAAGACTGATATGCTGAAAATTATACTACCCTAAAAAAAAGAGATTGACAAGGATATTAGAAAATGGAAGGCCATTACTTCCTCTTGGTTAGGAAGAAGCAACATTGTGAAAATGGACATATTCTCAAAACTCTCATACAAATTTAATGCAATCCCAATAAAAATACCATTGACATACCTCAAAGATCTAGAGAAAACACCCCTAAAATTAACTTGGAAACAGAAGAAACCTAGAATAGCAAAGACAAGACAGGAGGCATCACAATTCCTAACCTGAAACTATACTACAAAGCCACAGTTATAAAATCAGCATGGTACTGGAAAAGAAATATACCTGAGGATCAATGGAACAGATTAGAAGATGGAAGCACAACTACAAAGACATTCAGCCACCTAATAGTTGACAAAGGGGCTAAACACATTCTCTGGAAAAAAAATAGCCTCTTTAATAAATGGTGTTGGAAAAATTGGCTTTCCAAATGCCCAAGACTGAGAATAGACCCTTGCCTATCACCATTTATTAAACTAAAATCAAAATTGATCAAGGATCTAAATACTAAAACAGAAACACTAAATCTACTGGAAGGCAAAGTAGGTAAAATCTTGGAGACATAGGGGTAGGGAGAGAATTCATAAATAAAATGCAAATGACAACAGAAATACTTGAAAGAATCAACAACTGGGATCTCATATTACTAAAAAGTTTTTGTACTTCAAAAGAAATCACCAACAAGGTGAAAAGAAAGCCCACAGAATGAGAAATAATTTTAGCAAACAATCCCTCAGTCAAAGAACTTATATCCAGAACGTATAAAGAACTGAAAAAATATCAAGCCCCCCAAATTCAAAGACCCTTTACAAAAATGGGCATCAGAGATGAACACACAGTTCTCAAATGAAGATATACAAACATCAAATAAATACATGAAGAAATGTTCACCATCACTGGTCATTCAAGAAATGCAAATTAAAACAGCATTGAGATTTCATTTCACCCCAGAAAGAATGGCTGCCATCAAGAAAA